>JADRCD010215713.1:0-25235 GCA_019843815.1 Montemys delectorum | reverse complement strand
ATTTCCTTAAGAATTTCATAAATTCATTGTTTTTAATAGCTGAGTAGCACTCCATTGTGTAAATATACTACAATTTCTATATCCATTCTTCTGTTGACATCTGGGTTATTTCCTGTTCCTGTCTATTATAAATAAGGCTACTATGAACATGGTGGAGCATGTGTCCTTATTACATGTTGGAGCATCTTCTGGGTATATACCCAGTAGTGGTATAGCAGGATCCTCTGGTAGTACTGTGTCCAATTTCCTGAAGAACAGCTAAACTGATTTCAAGAGTGGTTATACCAGCTTGTAATCCCACCAGCAATGAAAGAGTGTTCCTCTTTCTCCACAACCTTGCTTGCATTTGCTGTCACCTGAGTTTTTTTATTTTAGCCATTCTGACTGGTGTGAGGTGGCATCTCAGGGCTGTTTTGATTTACATTTCCCTGATGACTAAGGATGTTGAGCTTTTCTTTAGGCACTTTTCAACCATTTGATATTCCTCAGTTGAGAATTCTTTGTTTAGCTGTGTAGCCCATTTTTTTTTCACACTTTACTTTCTATAATTTAATTCAAATTGTTACCATCAGGGAGATGTGTCTCTCCACATGCTTAGAAGATATATATCTCATTTTTTAATAGGATTATTTGATTCTCTGGAGTCTAACTTCTTGAGTTCTTCACATCTATTGGATATCAGCTCTCTATCAGGCATGTAAGATTGGTAAATATCTTTTCCCAATCTGTTGGTTGCCATTTTGTCCTATTGACAGTTTCATTTGCCTTACAGAATCTTTGTTATTTTATGAAGTCCCATTTGTCAATTCTTGATCTTACAGCATAAGCTATTGGTGTTCTGTACAGGAAAATTTCCCCTGTGCCCATGTGCTTGAGGCTCTTCCCTACTTTCTTTTCTATTAGTTTCAGTGAATTTGGTTTTATGTGGAGGTGCTTGATCCATTTGGACATGAGCTTTGTACAATGTGATAGGAATGGGTTGATTTGCATTCTTCTACATGCTAATCACCAGCTGAGCAAACACCATTTGTTGAAAATGCTGTCTTTTTTCCACTGGATGGTTTTGGCTCTTAGTCAAGTTTTCTATTCCTGCATAAACATCATGACCAAGAAGCAAGTTGGGGAGGAAAGGGTTTATTTAGCTTATTTCCATGTTGCTGTTTATCACAAACGAAGTCAGGACTGGAAACCAAGCAGGTCAGGAAGCAGGAGATGATGCAGAGGCCATGGAGGGATGTTCCTTACTGGCTTGCTTCCCCTGGCTTGCACAGCCTGCTCTCTATAGAACCCAAGACTTCCACCCCAGGGATGGTACCACCCCTTTGATCACTAGTTGAGAAAATGCCCCACAGCTGAATCTCATGGAGCCACTTTCCCAACTGAATGTCCTTTCTCTGTGATAACTCCAGCTTGTGTCAAGTTGACAAACAAAACCAGCCAGTACAGATTCATTTGTCAAAGATCAAGTGACCATAGGTGTGTGGGTTCATTTCTGGGTCTACAATTCTATTCCATTGATCTACCTGCTTGTCACTGTACCAATACCATGCAGTTTTAATCACAATTGCTCTGTAGAACAGCTTAAGATCCAGGATGGTGAGTCCACCAGAGGTTCTTTTATTGTTGAGAATAGTTTTCACTATCCTAGATTTTTTGTTATTCCAGATGAATTTGCAAACTGCTCTTTCTAAGTCTTTGAAGAATTGAGTGGTAATTTTGATTGGGATTGCATTGAATCTATGGATTGCTTTCGACAATATGGCCATTTTTACTATATTAATCCTGCCAATCCATGAGCATGGGAGATCATTCCATTTGCTAAGATCTTCTTCTATTTCCTTCTTTAGAGACTTGAAGATCTTGTCATACAGACAGATCTTTTACTTGCTTAGTTAGAGTCACACCAAAATATTTTATATTATTTGTGACTATTGTGAAGGGTGTTGTTTTCTTAGTTCCTTCTCAGTCTGTTTATCCTCTGTGTAGACAAAGGCCATTGATTTGCTTGAGTTAATTCTATATCCAGCTACTTTGCTACAGTTGTTTATCAGGTTTAGGAGTTCTCTGGTGGAATTTTTGGGGTCAATTAATTATACTATCATATCATCAGCAAATAGTGATAATTTGACTTCTTCCCTTCCAATTTCTATCCTTTGACCTCCTTTTGTTGTCTAATTGCTCTGTCTAGGACTTCAAGTACAATATTGAATAGGCAACCTTGTCCAGTCCCTGATTTTAGTGGGGTTGCTTCAAGTTTTTCTTCATTTAGTTTGATGTTGGCTACTGGTTTGCTGTATATTGCTTTTACTACGTTTAGGTATGTGCCTTGAATTCCTGGTATTTCCAAGACTCTTATCAAAAGGGTGTTGGGTTTTGTCAAATGCTTTGTCAGCATCTTACAAGATGATCATATGTGTTTTTTCTTTGAGTTTGTTTATATACAGAATTATGTTGATGGATTTCCGAATATTGAACCATCTCTGCATCCTTGGGATGAAGCCTAGTTGATCATGATGGAAGATCATTTTTATGTGTTCTTGAATTCTGTTTGGAAGAATTTTATTGAGTATTTTTTCATCAATATTCATAAGGGAAATTGGTCTGAAGTTTTCTTTCTTTGTTAGATCTTTGTGTGGTTTAGGTATCAGAGTAATTCCAATTCATTCTATGAAGACAGAATGAATTGGAAAGAGTATTTTCTGTTTCTAATTTGTGAAATCGTATTGTTATTAGGTCTTCTTTGAAGGTTTGATAAAACTCTGCACTAAGCCCATCTGGTCCTGGGCTTTTTTTGGTTAAGAGACTATTAATGACTATTTCTATTTCTTTAGGGTATATGGGAATGTTTAGAATGTTTATCTGATCTTAATTTAACTTTGGTACATGGTATCTGTTTAGAAAATTGTCCATTTCATCCATGTTTTCCAGTTTTGTTGAGTATAGGCTTTTGTAGTAGGATTCATGAGTTTTTGGATTTCCTCAGTTTCTGTTGTTATGTCTCTCCTTTCATTTCTGATCTTGTTAATTAGGATACTGTCTCTGAGCCCTCTAGTTAGTCTGACTAAGGGTTTATTTATTTTGTTGATTTTCTCAAAGAACGAGCTCCTGGTTTGGTTGATTCTTTGTATAGTTCTTTTTGATTCCATTTGGTTGATTTCAGCCCTGAGTTTGATTACTTCCTACTGTCAATTCCTCTTGGGTGAACTTGGTTATTTTTGTTCTAGAGCTTTCAGATGTGCTGTCAAATTGCTGGTGTATGGTCTCTCCAGTTTGCTTTTGGAGGCACTCAGAGCTATGAGTTTTCCTCTTAAGACTTCTATCATTGTTTCCCATAAGTTTGAGTATATTCTGGCTTCATTTTATTAAACTCTAGAAAGTCTTGAATTTCTTTCTTTATTTCTTCCTTTACCAAGTTATCACTGAGTAGAGTGTTAAGCTTTCACATGTATGTGGGCTTTCTATTGTTTATGTTGTTTTTGAGGAGCAGCCTCAGTCAATGGTGATCTGATAGGATGCAAGAAATTATTTCAATCTTCTTGTATCTGTTGAGGCCTGATTTGTGACTGATTATATGGTAAATTTTGGAGATGGTACCATGAGGTGCGAAGAAGAAGTTGCATCCTTTTGTTTTAGGATAAAAAGTTCTATAGATATCTGTTAAATCCATTTGTTTTATAACTTCTGTTAGTCTCACTCTGTCTTTGTTTAGTTTCTGTTTCCATGATCTGTCCATTGCATAGAGTATGGTGTTAACGTCTCCCACTATTATTGTTTGTGGTACAATGTGTGCTTTGAATGTAGATGCCTTTGGAGCATAGAGGTTCAGAATTGAGAGTTCATCTTAGTAGATCTTACCTTTGATGAGTATGAAATGTCCCTTCTTATCTTTTTTGATCACTTTAGGTTGAAAGTCGATTTTATTTGCTATAAGAATGGCTACTCCATCTTGTTCTTGAGACTTTTTGCTTGGAAAATTGTTTTCCAGCCTTTTATTCTGAGGTAGTGTCTGTCTTTGTCACTGATGTGGATTTTCCTGTATGCAACAAAATTTTGGGTCTTGTTTATGTACCCAGTCTGATAGTCTATGTCTATTGTGAAATTGAGTCCATTGATATTAATAGATATTAAGGAAACATAATTGTTGCTTCCTGTTATTTATTTTTGTTTGAGTTGAATTCTGTTCATGTGGCTATCTTTTCATTTTGTTAGAAGATTACTTTCTTGCTTTTTCTAGGATGTAGTTTTCCTCCATGTATTGGAATTTTCCATTAATTATCCTTTGAATGGCTAGATTTGTGGAAAGATACTGTGTAATTTTGCTTTTGTCATGGAATACTTTGGTTTCTCCATCTATGGTAATTGAGAGTTTTGCTGGGTATAGTATCCTGAGCTGGCATTTGTGTTCTCTTAGGGTCTGTATGACATCATCCCAGGATCTTCTGCCTTTCATAGTCTGGTATAATTCTGATAGGTCTGCCTTTATATGTTACTTGATCTTTTTCCCTCAGTGTATTTGATATTCTTTCTTTGTTTTGTGCATTTGGTGTTTTGTGCATTATGTAGTGGGAGGAATTTCTTTTCTGGTGCAAACTATTTGGAGTTCTTTAAGCTTCCTGTATGTTCATGGTCATCACATTTTAGATTAGGGAAGTTTTCTTGTTATACTTTTGTTGAAGATATTTGCTGGCCCTTTAAGTTGGGAGTCTTCATTCTGTCAATACTGTCAATACCTATTATCCTTAGTTTTGGTTTTCTCATTGTGTCCTGGATTTCCTGGATGTTTTGGGTTAGAAGTTTTTGCAATTTGCATTTTCTTTTACTGCTCTGTCAATGTTTTCTATGGTATCTTCTGCACCTGAGATTCTCTCTTCTATCTTTTGTATTCTGTTGGTTATGCTTGCATTTATGGCTTCTGACTTGGTTTTCTATTTCCAGAATTGTATCTCTTTGTGATTTCTTAATTGTTTCTACTTCTGTATTTAGATCCTAGATGGTTTTGTTCAATTCTGTTTGGTTTTGCTTTCCTGTAATTCTTTAAGGGATTTTTGTGTTTCCTCTTTTTTTTTTAAAAAAGATTTATTTATTTTTATAATTATGTATACTGTAGCTATCTTCAGACACACCAGAAGAGGGCATCAGACCTCATTATGGGGGGTTGTGAGGCACTATGTGGTTGCTGTGATTTGAACTCAGAACCTTCAGAAGAACTGTCAGTGTTCTTACCTGCTGAGCCATCTGACCAGTCCTGTGTTTCCACTTTAAGGGCTTCTACCTGTTTACCAGTGATCTCCTGTTTTTCTTTAAGGGAGTTATTTATGTCCTTCTTAAATTCCTCTATCACCATCATGAGATATGATTTTAGATCCAAATCTTGTTTCTCCAATGTTTTGGGGTATCCAGGACTTGCTATGGTGAGAGTTCTAGGTTGTGATGAATCCAAGTAGTCTTGGTTTCTATTGGTAAGATTCTTGTGTTTGCCTTTTGCCATCTGTTAATCTCTGGTATTAGATGTTCTTGCTGTCTCTGGTTGGAGCTTGTTTCTCCTGTGGGTCTGTAAGCCTGTGTCAGCACTCCTAATACAGCTTTCCCCTGGTAAGACCTGTGTGCAGAGGGCTGTGGATCAACTGTCCCTCCTGGGTAAAAATGGATGAATGAATGACCCTGTCCCAGTTACTCTGGAGCTTCTGTGGCCTGTGCCTCTCACCTGGTCTAGCCTGAGTCATGGGGTCAGAACACTCTCTGGAGACCTACTCTCCCCTAGTAGCAAAGGTTCACAGAAGACAGTGGATCAGCTATCCTTCCTAGTTGTAGATGGAGGTAGAAAGGAACCTGACCCTGCTGCTCTGTTGTTTCTGCAGTCTTTTATTTTATTCAGTCATTTATTCCAGGTTTCCTTTCGATTATCTTATAAATCAGCATACAGTATTTTCTTAACATTACAAAAGTATTCAAAGATATGTCTGCCTTTGTTAAGCACAAGTGATAAGCTAGTTGGGTGAGATTCTGCCCTGAGATCACTATTTCTATCACACCTGGGCCTAACCTCACTCTGTCCTAGGCTGATCTTGAACTCAGAAGTCTTCTGGCCTTTGCATCTTTCCGACAAGCTGCCTCATAGTGTAGTTGCCTTTGTTCCTTTAGATTCATGAAGCCCCTCATATTGCATCCTTATATTTTTGGGTAGTTGAGAAATTATATATTTTCGAACTACTTTCCATAATCTTAAGGGTTGTCCTGAAGGTCCCAGCATTTACTATTTTGCAGAGACATAGTCACACCTTTGATTCCTAGACCTCTGCTGTTTCTAATTCTCATGGAGTCTGTAACTGTGAAAGGGAGGACATTCCTAGGAAGTATGTGATACATGTAAATTATCATACAAACAACCTTAAGCCCATAGCAGTTCTCCACACACTTGGAGGTTCACAACAGGTCCCTGTCCCAGAGACAGGAATCATGTTACTCTGTCCCTACAAGGGCCACATCAGGCTCAGCATGCATCCACAGCCATGTGGTTTTTAAGAGCATTACAATATAAATCTTCAAATATCTTTATGTTGAGAAACTTCATATTAAAACAGGAAACAGTAATTTCATAACACCATTTTCCCCTCTAGATCTTTAAATAAAGTGATTTATCAGGTTATTAAAAGTAAAGAGATTTAAAGAACATAAGCAAACAATAATATAATATTTAATTTTTGATGCAGAAATTTTCTTCTTTGCTTGAATTTTTATTTTTATAATGTTTTCATTATTGAAATAAAAGCACACTGAATCAGTTCTCTCTTTTCCATTAATACATGTATTTATTTCAATTTTTTTTTGAGACAAGGTTTCTCTGTGTAGTTCTAGCTGTCCTGGAACTCACTCTGTACACCTGGCTGGCCTCAAACTCAGAAATCCGCCTGCCTCTGCCTCCTAAGTGCTGGGATTAAAGGCGTGTGCCACCACTGCCCAGCTTTATTTTAAATCTTTACATAGCCCTGTGTTTGATTCCTCCCCTCACATAGCCCCATCACACTGTGCTTCCCTCCTCTTCTTTGAGAAAAAGGAGAGCTCCTTGGGTATCAACCCACCCCTGACACAAAACACTGCAGAACCCAGCAGATCTTTTCCCACTGAGACAAGACAAGGCATCCAGTTATAGGAACAGGTTGCACAGGCAGGTAACAGAGTCAGGATCCGCTGATGCTCCAGGTGCTGGAAATGCATGAATACTAAGCTGTACTTCTGCTATATATTTTGCAGGCAGCCTAAGTCCAGTCCACATATACTCATTAGTTGGTGGTTCATTCTCTGACTGTCCCAGAAAATCCAGGTTAGTAGTCTCTGATGGTGTTCTTACAGGAAGGGAAACCCCTTCAGGTTCCTCAATCCTTTCCCCGAACTCTTTCACAGGACTTCCTGAGCTTTGTCTATTGTTTCCCCTTGTGTCTGTGCATCTGTTTCTTTCAGGTGTTGATTCTAACCTCTCAGAGAACAATTATGCTAGATTTCTGTCTGCAACCATAGTAGAATATCTCGTAAGTGTTTTCAAGGATTGGTTCTTGCTCATGGGATGGGTTTCAAGTGGCTTCAGTCACTGGTTATATATTGCCTCTGCCCTATCTGTGTCTCTGCACTTTTGTAGACAGGGTAAATTTTGGGATGAAGGTTTTGAGGTTGAATTGCTTTCCTTATCTCCTGACTGCAAGTCTTGCTCTGTTACAGGAGATGGTCATTTCAGAATCTTTATCCCTCACTGCTAGCAGACCACAGTTAGCATCAAACAAATAGATGCCCTAAAGCCTCCCCAATATCAGTACTCTAGCGCATCCTATAGATGCATCCTCTCCTCTCCCACTGCCAATTTCCATTTACTCTGCTGACCCTCATTCCCTGCCTCTCTCTACACCTGATTTACCTATTCCACTGTCCATACACTCTTGACTCAGTTCCCTTCCTCAATTCACCTCCAATAAAAGCAATATACAGCAAGCTAATAACCTTGGATAGAAACTTATAGCAACCCTACTAAAATCAAGGATAAAATAAGGATGCCAACTCTCCTTCCTCTGTTCAATGTAGTACTTGAAGTTCTATTTGAAAGACCCCTGTAGGGAGACCCTCACTCAAGTCCCAGGAGAACGTGCACCCAAGGAAACACGAGAGACCATCTTGATGTAAACACATGAGGTAGTTTAATATCGGAGCTCCGGGTGGACCCCTATCTCACACAGGAGACAGAAGGATCGACCCCGAGGCTCAGGGGTTAGGAGTTTTTATAGGAAGGAGGTCTAGGGGAACAAAGGAATTAGCATAGCCTATAGATGATTGGCTAATTCAAATCCAGCTAGAATACGTGCAGATAAAAGCATAGGGAAATTCCTAAGGGTGGTATTGAGGCAGCAGGGCATCTGGCTGGCCTCCAACCATACCTCATCATTCAGTTGGGTCATCTTGCCCAGACAGGTCCCTGCTTGCCTGAGCCCACCCAGACATGTCTTATCTATCTCTTCTTGGCCTGCTAGTTCCCGGAATGTTCAACAGCTTGCTTGCTCATTCCCAGGTCTAAGTGGGCAAGCTTGTGCTAGATTTTCAGGCTTATAATTCTCCTACCTGGCCAGCACAGGTCCTAAGCTTTAGTTACTCCTTTTCACTATTCAGCACAACAAGATCACCAAAGGGAATTAAGTGGATCAAATTTAAAAAGAACATGTCAACATATCACTATTTGCAGGTGATATGATAGTATACATAAACAAAGACAAAAATGGTACCAGAGAACTCCTCCAGCTGATAAACAACATTAGCAAAGTGGCTTGTTACAAAATTAACTCAAAGAAATGAATAGTCCTTCTTATACAAATGATAAATGGCCTGAGATAGATATCAGAGACATAACACTCATCATAATAGCCATAAATAATATAAAATATCTTGGTCTAACCAAGCAAGTGAAAGATCAGTATGATCAGAAATTCAAGTCTCTGAAGCAAAAAAATCAAAGTCCTCAGAAGATGGAATGATTTCCATATGGATCAGTAGGATTAGCATAGTGAAAATAGCCATCTTACAAAAAACAATCTACAGATTCAATGAAATTCCCATAAAAATTCCATTACATTTTTACAGACCTTGAGAGAGCAATTATCAACTTCACATGGAAAAACAAAAATCCATGATACCTAAAACAATCTCAAGCAATAAAAAAATGTTGGCAGAATCATCATCCCTGATCTCAAGCTGTAATGCAAAACAATAATGATAAAAACTGCATGATATTGGTATAAAACAGGCATGTTGATCAATGTAATCTAATCAAACACCCAGAAATAAATCCATCCAAATATGGACATGAGTTTTGATAAGGAAGACAAAAACATGTAATGCCAAAAAGAAAGCATCTTCGACAAATTATGCAGGTCAAACAGATCTGTAGTGGAGAAGAATGCGAATAGATCCACATTTTTCAGCTTGAACAAAACTCAAGCCCAAGTAGATCAGATAGTGTAAATCTAATAGAAAAAAAGTGGGTAATAGCCTTTAACTCATTGGCTCAGGATAGAATTACTGAACAGAACACCCATGGCTCAGGCTCTATGATCAGTAATTGATAAATGAGATGTCATGAGACTGAAAAGTTTCTATAAGCCAAAAAACACTGTTACTAGGACAAAACAGCAGTCTGTAGTTTGGAAAACGGTCTTCACTAATAGTACATTCAATAGCAGGTTAATATACCAAATACATTAGAAAGTCATGAAGACTCCAGCAAACCCAAACAATGGAATTAAAAATAGGGTATAGAGCTAAAAAGAGAATTCTCAATAGAGGACTCTCCAATGGACAAGAAGCACCCATAAAAATGGCTAAAATAAAAAACTCATGTACAATGCATGCTGATGAGGATGTAAAGAAAAGAAAACACTCCTCCATTGCTGGTAGAATTAATCTCTGGAAATCAATCTAGCAGTTTCTCAGAAAATTGGAAATAGTTTGACATGAAGACCCAGCTGATACTGCTCTTGGACATATACCCAACAGATGCTCCACCATGTCACAAATATACAAGCTACACTACATTCATAGCATCCTTATTTACAATAGCCAGAAGCTGGAAACAACTCAGATGTCTCTCAACTAAAGAATAGGTACACAAAGTGTGACTCATTTACACAATGGGATACTATTCAGTTATTAAACACAAGGACATCATACATTTTTCAGGCAAATGGATGAAACTAGACCATATCAACCTGAGTCTGATAACTTAGACCTAAAATGGTACGCATCATATATACCCAGTGATAAATCAATATTAACCATAAGATATTCACAATAAGCCCACAGATTGAAAGGTGCTAAACAATAAGGAAGGCCCAAGCAAGGTTGCTTGGATCTCATTTATAAGAGAAACAAAATAGTCATCAAAGGCAGATGGAGGTAGGGAACTTGATGAGAGATGGAATGGTGACTGGAAGGAAGGCAAGTCAGAATCAGATGTGGGGGGACGGAAGAATTTGTCAGAGGGCCAGGAGAATGAATAGAATTCTGTGGTTGAAGGGGTAATGTAGGAGGACAGGGGTAATATCTATCTAGGAAGCCCCAGAAAACTGGGATGGTGAAGGGTCCCAGGATTCATTGGGACTGATCTTAGGTAAAATGTCTAACAGTGAGATTATGGAACCTGAACAGGTCCCCTCCTTTAGCCAGGCAAGATCTCCAGGGAGTAGATGAGAGCACCAACCCACCCATAAAACTTTCAACCCTAAATTTGTGCTATCTAAAAGAAATATAGGGACAAAAATGTAGCTAAGACTGAAGGAATGTACAAAGAATAACTGTCTCAACATGATACCCCTCCAACAGGCAAGCACCAATCCCTCATACCATTAATGATACTCTGTTATACCTGTAGACAATAACTTAGCATAACTCTTCTCTGAGAGTCTCTACCCAACAGCTGAGTGAGACAGATTAATATATACCAAAGGAAAACACTGGAGTAAGATTGGTGTCTCCTATGCAAAAGTTGGGGGAAGAATTGAAGGCCCTTAAATGAGATGAAATGAACTCCATAGCAAGATGAAGAGTCAAGTAACCTAGACAACTTAAGAATTATCAGAGAGTGAGCCACCAACTATACATGGGTTGAACAGAAGCTACAGGTACATATATGTAGAGGACATGAGCTCAATATCCATGGCTGACATGTCTGGCCTAAATGGGAGAGGGTGCACCTAACCAAGCAGAGACTTTATGTGCCAGGGTACAGGAATTAAAAAAATAATCAGGAAGAAAGCATTTCCATTTCTCTATCTATTTAATGCAGTATTGGAGTTTTAGATGTAAATAGGACACTGAAGGATATCAAGCTATACAAGTTAGAGACAATGAAGTCAAAGTATCTTTATGATTGTATAATTATGTGACCCTAAATTCTCTACTAGAGAACTTTTACAGTTTAATAAAAATTGTCAGCAAAGTGTCTGGATACAAGATTAATTTTAAAGAATCAGTAGCCACACTATTTACAACTGATGAATTGATTGAAGAAGAAATTAGGGAAACAACACCCTGCACAATAACCTCAAATAGTATAAAGTATCTTGAGAAACTCTGACAAAGCAAATGAAAGACATATATGAAAATATAAAACCTTCAAGTCTTTGAAAGTAGTAGTTGAATTAGTATCAGAAGATACTAAAGATTTCCCAATGTCTTGGATCAATAGGATTAACAGAGTAAAATGGTTCTAAGTACAACATATGGGTTCAACCAAGCCCTTTCAAAATGTCAACATAAATATTTACAGACTGTGAAAGAATATTTCCTAACCTCAAGTGAAATCCAAGATAGCCTACAAATCCAATAACAAAACTTCTAGATATATCATGATTTCTGATATTAAGTTGTACTATAGAGCTATAATAATAAAATCCCAAGGACATAAGTATAAAAACTAGTCACATTGATCAATGGAATTGAATTAAAGATGAACGATAAATTCACACATCTATGGACACCTGATATTTTGTACAGAATCCAGAAATACACACCGGGGAAATAAAAACATCTTCAAGAAATTGTATGAGTCAAGAAGAATATTTCCATGTAAAAGAATATAAATAAATCCATATTTCTCACCCTACACAAAACTCTAGTGTAATTGGATCAAAGATCTCAACACAAAACCAGACATGCTGAAACTGATTGTAAGGAAATGGTTAAAAGCCATGAATGCATTCCCACAAAACATAATAGTCTGATAAATAACTTAGGCACTAACATTAGTAATTAATAAATGTGACATTATATAAGTGAATATCTCCTTTAAGGCAAATGACACAAACATTAGGCAATACAGCAGCCTAAGGATATAGAAAAACCTTAAGAAACTAGATGCAAAACCAAATAAAAATAATCCAGTTTAAAAATGTGGTACAGATATAAGCAGAGAATTCTAAAGAGATAAATGTCAAGTGTCTGTGAACATTTAAAGAATGATTCAACATCCTTAGCCTTTAGAGAAATATAAAAACCACTTTAAGACTTCATCTCATACCTGTCAGAATGACCACATTCATTAACACAAGTGACGGTTCATATAGACAAGGATGTGGGGCTTGGAAAACATGCCTCCATTGCTGATGGGAATGCAAACCTATAGAACAACTATGGAAATCAATATGACAATTTCTTAGATAGTTGGGAATAGATCTGGTACCAAATCCAGATATACCATATGAATATGCCCTTGTGGATATGCCTAATACACTATCCTATCACAAAGACACACTTGCTCAACTATCTTCTTTGTGGCTTTATTAAAAGTAGCCAGAAACTACAAACAACCTAGATATATGTCAACTGAAGACTGCATAAAGAAAATTTGATACATTTACATAATGTAGTATTACTCAACTGATTAAAAGAAAATGTCATCATGAAATTCCCTGGCAAATATATGGAATTAGAAAAAAAAATTACCCTGAGTCATATAACTCAGACCTAGGAAATTTATTTTGGTGTACTGTGTTCAATAAACACAAAATCACTAATTTGACAGTTTAGTTGATTTATAAATATATGCTATAATATCATTTGAATCAATAAAATTGTTATTAAATACTTTTTTACTTATTTCTCTAATTAAGTTATTAGGATTCTTATATTAGTCTCTGAGTTCTGTAGTGATATATGGCTAGTATTTTAGTATAATATTTAAATATTAACTTCATCATCATGATTCTGACATGTAAATCATATGGAACTATTTACCCTCTGGTCTGGCTCTTAGACTTTTATTTTTTTGTTTATTTACTTATTTTGCAATTTGGAATCCATTCAATAGCATTTAATTCTATTCAATAGTTTTCTAATAATCTACTAGTAACGTTGTTCTCAAAATTTTTATTAACCTCAATGTACATACCACCACCTATGTATTAAGATGTCTCTATGCATACTATTTATGAAAATTCAAATAAAAGCTTTCATTCAGAGTTCCATAGATGACCACCAAACTCATCCTTGAAGAAATTTACAATTGAAAATGCAATATTCCAATGATACTGATGCTATTAGCACACCAATATACAAAAATCCATACTTCTAAAACATAACATCAATTAACATTCTAGAGATTGTTAGAAAACTTAGGGGGGGACAGAGAAAATAAGAATGGATAGTAACTATACTTTTAATAAAATTGAAATGAACAAATATAAACTAATGGAGTAATCTTTAGTACTGTAGAGAAATATTATATTGATTGGTTCTAGAAATAAAACCTACAACAAAAATGTAGTTCAAGAGACAGAGAATTTATTATTTCAAATCACAGTGATAGTGATGCTTTTTACTTTGAAATGACATTTATCTTTTTCTTTCACCAATATTTTTGAGAAGTATGTGAAGGTGAGAGAGATATTATTTTTAGAAATCAAATCTTTACTTTCATGTTGGATATGTCATTTTCTGGATATGGGTTACAATCAAAACAGCACACAGCTGTTCCTTCCTAAGGTGATTTTTTTGAGTCCTGGTCTGCAAAGCACACTACATATGGAGCGTGAAGCCTGAGGAAAATGGGATACATTATAGAAATAAACAGTTTACCATGTATGTCCAAAGCTGCAAGTGATTCACAAGAGAAAGCCACTGAAAGACCTCCCTCCTTTACACACACACACGTATCATTTCTAAAGCAAAATTACATTGTTTTATTTATTAAAGATAAAACTTTTATGAAAATATAGATATAGTTTTGTACACACACACACACAGACACAGATACACAGGCAAAGACAGACAGACAGACAGACAGACAGACAGACAGACACACACACACACACACACACACACACACACGCACTGAAATACCTATGAGAAATCATAAGAGAGAGAGAAAGAGAGAGACTAACAGGCAGACAGACAGAATATGTTGGTAGAAAGTCAATAAATTAGGAAATGTTAAAAATTTTACCCTATGACAAACAAAAAATAAATTACCTGCTTGATATTTGTAGCCCACTCTATTATTTCACTAGACATATACAATTGTTAACCATTTAGAAAATGAAAAAATCCTTGTTTTTTATTTTTTTATTTTTTATTTTTTATTTTTTATTTTTTTGGTTTTTTTGGGACAGGGTTTTTCTGTATAGCCCTGGTTGTCCTGAAACTCACTCTGTAGACCAGGCCTCAAAATCAGAAATGCACCTGCCTTTTGGATGGTCTTCAGAAAAGAGAACATCTAAAACACAGTTGTCATTTTAGTTTCAACTGTGCATACACACTGTGACAGAAATGATAAAGTTTAGAATAGCCATAATGTCCCTTATATACTCCTAAAATCCACCTTTATTCAGTAGTTTTCAGTACTAAAAAAAAAGAAAACAAATTTTTTATACATGTAAAGCCTTTCTATGCTTTACAAATATAGTTTTCACACTGGATTTGATGCTGTAACACATGCACAACCTGAATTTTATGTTTGAAGAGTAGTGATACACTGTCCACTCTTTTTCTACCAATAGTGTTATTTGATCATAAGATAGGGAAATTAAATCCTCAACAGTTCAAAATATGGCAAAAGTTCTTAAAATTATTTCAGGTCTATTCATTACATTAATCAGCAACTTTTGATCAAATAAAAGACAAGCAGTTTTCTTAATTTCATTTACTAATTACATGAAACTATGTTTTTCAAATGTTGAAATTATGGGATGCATGTGTGGTTTTATGAGTAATAGTATGGAATGTTGACTTGTATGCCAATGTTAACTATCTCATAAATTATGACAATAACATGATATGCCTCTTATGTAATGGTAGAGTACAGAAGTACATGCATTTAAAATAGAGTTTACTTACATGAATTTTGAGTTTATGATTCTTTTTATGAATGTCACCTCCATGGTATACATAGCACTCAGCATAAGACTCATTATCTTCCAAGGCTCAAATTCCATGTCTTTCTCAGCATTCTTTGAGCATGTGTCTACTTGCTGCAGAAACACCTCATAGAGTGAATAGGCCACTGCATACACAACAATTGTATAAATTATACCATGTGTCTCTCATAGACATTCCAAATGGTGGCAAATTAAACCATTTAAATAAGGTTTTAGTTGGACAGTTCTTGAGTGTTTTACAATCAGATGGCGGCAAAGAACACTTAAAGTACATCCACCGTAGTTTAGCAGAAGAAATTTCAATACTCTAGCTTGAACGGTATACTGTCTGCATAAATCATTTAAAACTAAACATCTCAGAATGCTGATGTGAAAAAATGAGAATCCCAGGCAAGGAGTTAAGCATGAAATCTCCTATCATTGTGATCATATCAAATTGTGACACACTAACCCAGAGTCTCTGAATGGTTTTAGTTTTTCATAGTATGAAACAAATATGTATATAAGATTCATCTCCATAGACAATGGAGATGACATTATGAATTGAAGATAATAATCATGAATCATTTTAAAATGTAACATCTGGTCTATAGTGATAACAATGATAAATGCTAAACAGACTGTGTTTATTTACATTTTTTCTCTCAATTCAGAAAGGAATTGAATTCCATGGTCCTCATCTGTAAAGATCACTACTACCCATTTCCAACTGAAATGAACTTCTAGGTACACCATTGCTTGTGGTAGAGATGTGTTCTTGGGAGCCATTTAGTATAGATGAAGAAATTGTTACTGGTCACTTAGGAGAAGATGAAAATGACCACAATAAAGCCAAAAGGCTTATACCATAAGTAACAATATGAAGAAAATGGAATATGTAGGGCTCACTCTAAGATCTAAATGTGCTAGAGCATATGCTAGAAGTATGAGAAACTGTGAATTCTTCATCTTATTATTAAAATTATGTCCAACTTCTTGCTATTCACTAAACAACTTGTTTAAGTTTCGTATTTCATTGTTCATTAAGAGGCAGGTTAAATAACAAGCTGAGGGGCTGGAGAGATGGCTCAGTGGGTAAGAGCACTGACTGCTCTTCTGAAGGTCCTGAGTTCAAATCCCAGCAACCACATGGTGGCTCACAACCATCTTGTAATGAGATCTGACGCCTTCTTGTGGTGTGTCTGAAGAGGACTACAGTGTACTTACATATAATAAATAAATCTTTAAAAAAATAAGCTGAGGCAACAGAGTATACTCTGCACTGTCTTCAATGACCTCAAGATGTATTAACCTTAATTGTCATGTTGAATAAGTATCCAGTCTATTATAATGTAAGAGTTATTCCCATCCTAATGCTTCATTACAATGCACATATATACTGGATTATCTTCAGTTTGAATCACAGTTTAAACTCAGTTCCAAACATTTTTAGCTATTTGTCTTCTGTGGTGATTTCTATCATGGAAGGTTTTAGGATGGATAAACATAGATACAATGCAGCAAGAATTACCTCTGCCAGGAAGGAAAAACCTCATCATACAAGAGTAAAAAAGAAATAAAAATGTATTTGCTGTGTATATAACTCAGTGGTCATCTTTTATATTATTATTATTATTATTATTATTATTATTATTATTATTATCATTAGTTAGAAAGTAATTTCAAAGCTTTTATAAAACTACTAGGTCATATGAAGCTTAGCAAGAAGGGAGGCCCAAGTGTGGATATCTCAGTTCCCTTTAGAACGAGAAATAAAACAATAATGGGAGGCAGAGGTAGGGATGTTAAGGAAAATACCCAACTCCAATATGCCCATGTAAACAATACACAACTCAGTTATAATAATTATAAGCTGAACACCAAGATTGGACAAATATACCACTATACCACATAATTCTCCAGCTATGAAATTCCTTGCTTCTTGTGGTTCCTCCAGGGTATGTGCTTCTGCTCCATCATCCTTATACCTCCTCTTCTTCCATCTTCCTCTCTCTCCTCAGTATCCTCATCTCCCCTTCTGCCTTCCTCTCTCCCTTCTCTAAAACTTCCATCCTCACCTTTCTCTTCCACTGCCCAATCAAAGGCACTAGACTTTAGTTGACCAGTTAAAATGGAAAGAAAGTTCACTTTAAATCACCTGAGTACAAGATCCACTCCTCACTGGGGCAGCCCCTCTTAAGGAAGCAGAATTAACATCAAAATACAAACAACACCAGGGCAGTCCACAACATTCCCCACCCCCATGTTTTTCAATTAAAAGTCTTTTTTCTCTCAGATATAAATTGAGCACAACCATTTACCATTCTGCAATTTATAAAGTATAAGATACATTTAACACCCAGTCCAATAATTTTGTCAATGAGATAAAGCACTCCACCATCTATCTTAACTTAAAGGCTTAAAATTCTACATTGAATTATGTCCTGGTTTTAGATTGTATACCACCTAAAAAACAGGGCAATCCACAACAGAAGAAGGGGCTTGATGAAAGCCAAGAGGGATATCTAAAAGGGGGCACAGGATCAGATATGGGGGAAGACAGGAGAGAAGCCCAGAAGCCCAAGAGAATGAAAAGAAATATGCAGCAGTGTAGGTGGGGGCAGGAGAAACCTCTAGAAAGTCCCAGACACCAGTGATGTGAGAGGTTCCCAGGACCCAATGGGGATGAACTTAGCCAAAATGTCCAACAGTGAGGAGATAGAACCTAAAGAGACCACCTCCCATAAAAAAAACAGGTCCCCCATTTGAGTCATAGGATTACCCACCCATCTTCAAAATTTTTGACCCAGAATTGTTTTTGTCTAAAGAAAATTTGGGGACAAAAAAAATGGAGCAGAGACTGAAGGAAAGGACATTGAGAAACCAGCACAACTTGGAATCTATTCCATGGGCAGGCACCAAAGCCCTGACACTATTACGGATGCCATGTTGTGCTTGCAGACAGGAGCCTAGCTTGGTTGTCCTCTGAGATGCTCTGCCAGTAGCTGACTGAGACACATGCAGATACTTATAGCCAACCATTGGACTGAGGTCTGGGACCACTATGGAAGAGTTGTTGGAAGAAGTAAAGAAGTTGAAGGGGATGGCAACCCCATAGGAAGATCAACAGTATCAACTAACCTTGACTCCTTAAAGCTCCCAGAGATTAAGCCACTAACCAAACATCATACATGGGCTGGTCCATGGCCCCTACTACATATGTAGCAGAGGACTGCCTTGTGTGGCCTCTGTGGGAAAGGCTTTACTTAATCCTGTGAAAACTTGATGCACTAGGGAAGAGGGATGCTGGTGGGGTGAGGTGGGAGTGGGTATGTGGGTAGGCGCACCCTCTTAAAGGGGAGTGTGTAGGGGCCAGGGAACTTGTGGAGGGGGGATGAGAAAGAAGAGCAATGTTTGGAATAAAAATAAATAAAACAATTAATAAATAAATGAAAATTAAAAAATATGTGTTTTGTTGCCATTTAGCTGCTATAGTTTTTTTTTCTAGTGGATGTATTACATTGCATTGGCATGAATATCATATTTTTTTAAAAATTAATATTTTTGTTTTTATTTCTTTGATAGTCTTAATATTTAATTTTGCAGGACATTTTTATTGTAATCACACCTTTCCCTAGTTCTTTCTATTCCCACATTCACTATCCATCTAACTGTGTGTCCTTTATTTTTTAAGCCTTTCAAGGCAATTTTTGCTGCCCAAATTGTTTTGAACAATTGATCTTCGAATGAAGTAGGATCAACTTTTCAGGATGTAGACTCTCATAAAAAATAAACTGGTTTTCTTTCCCGGGACCTAAAAATTCCATTCACTAATACCAGTGGATCTCATCTTCATATTTGGATATAGTCTCATCTTCATATTTGGATATAGTCTCAATTGCACTTTAAAGGTGTTGTGTTTGCTGCCTCGGTCCCTGGGAGTCGGTACCTGCCCAGCTGTGTTGAGAACATTATATCTCCTTCTAGTCATCTACCAACTCTGGCACTTACATTAAGTCTGCTCAGTTTAATAGACTAATTGTTTTGTGCCCTGAGGAACATTTATTAAATAAGGTCTCCTCAGGCTCAAATACTGTGTAGTTTCTGATTCTCTACCCTTCAGTCCATAAATTTCTCTGTATTAATAATAGTAAACAAATAAATAAAAACTTGTTAGATGTATGTTGAGAATCTTTTGTGTAATGTATATACTTAAAGAAATTTGGAATATGTTTAAACACAGATTGAAAGCCTAGATTCAGCAGGGATATGTGCTTTTCTTGGTGGTTCAAACTCTGAGAGCCCCAAGAGTCCAAGTTAGATGACTTTGTTTGTCTTCCTATGGGGTTCCTATCCCTTTCAGGACCCACAATTCTTCTTTCTATTCTTCTTTAATAAGCTCTAACCATTGTTTGGCTGTGGGATTCTGTATCTGTCTGAGTCAAGTGCTCCGTGGAGCCTATCAGAGGACAACTTGCTCCTGCCTGCAAGCATAACAGGGTATCATTGATAGTATTAGTGACTGATGCTTGCCCATGGGATAGATCTCAAGTTGGGTCAGTTGTTGGTTGCCCATTCCCTTAACCTCTGCTGCCTTACCAGTGCCTGCATTACTTGTAGACAGGATAAATATTTGGTTGGCAGTTTTTTGGTTGTTTATTGTCTCAGTTGCTCCACTGGAGTTCCTGTCTGGTCAGGAGTTGGCCTCTCCATTTTCCACATCCCCAGTGTAGTGAGTCACAGCTAAGATCACTCCCATTGATTCCTAGGCACCTCCCTTGTTCCAAGCCATTTGTTTTCATGGAAATAATGCCTTTCTTCTCAACCTCGGTCAGCTGCAGATTTCCACTTATCTCTGTGGCCATCTACCCATCTCTCCTGTATTTAACCATACCTGTCCCTGAATCCCCTATTCCCTTTCCCTTCCCACCTCCTTTCCAAGTCTCTCCTTCCATCTACCAATTCTGACTATTTTATTCCTTCTTCTAAGAGAGGTTCAACCTTCCCCACTTGGGTTTTCTTTCTTATTTAACTTCTTTAGGTTTTTGGAACATAATATAGTATCTGTACTTTATGGCTGATAGCCACTTATAAATGAGTATATATCATGCATGTCTGTTTGGGACTGGGTTACCTCACTTAAGATGATATTCTCAAGTTCTGTCCATTTACCCTGAAATTTGTAATGTCTTGAGTTTTAATATCTGAATAGTATTCCACTGTCTGGATTAATGCACCACATTGCCATTGTCCATTCTTCAGATGAGGGATATCTAGGTTGTTTCCAGTATCTGATTTTTATGAATAAAGCTGCTATGAACATAGTTGAGCCAGAGTCTTTGTGAGATGTTAGAGCATGTTTTGGCCCAGTTTTCTTGAGGCTAAGATAAAATCTTACCATGGTTTTGATTTCATGTCCTTAATGTTTAAAGTATTGAATGGACTGGGCAGTGGTGGTGCACACCTTTAATCCCAGCACTTGGGAGGCAGAGGCAGGCAGATTTCTGAGTTCAAGGTCAGCCTGGTCTACAGAGTGAGCTCCAGTACAACCAGGGCTATACAGAGAAACCCTGTCTCTAAATAAATAAATAAATAAATAAATAAAGTATTGAATGGATTTTTTATAATATCTCTTCTAATGTTTCTGAATGATAATACTTTTATGTTCCAAAAAAGGGGAGCAGTTTTAAAGCACTTTGTACTAATTTCAGCCTGATTTTTAATGGTAAACCTTCTTAAAATTCTGTACCTATTCCACTGTTTATGGAATCAATAGGATCTTTCTCCCTTATTTACCTTTTTTGATAATATTTTGAAGGATATGTTTTTCTTTCAAATGACACTACTTTTCCTACCTTTTAAAATAGACTCCTATAGTGCAATATAAAAAATTCTTTTCTGAATCATGTATATTTCACAATTTTTAATATGAGTAAAAATGAGTCATTTCATTCACAGATCAATTCCTAATCATTTTAAAGTAGCAGAAAAGGAAGGTACATATGAAATATATTGTGTTATTGAATAAAATAAATTAGAAAGTTATAGGTAAAAAACAAACACAAAAGCTCCTACAAATTAAAAAAAAAAGTCTTATTTATGATAGCCAGAAGCTGGAAACAACCGAGATATCTCATGACAGAATGGTTACAGAAAATGTGGTTCATTTACACAGTGTAATACTACTCAGGTATTAAGAACGAAGACATCCTGAGTTTTTCAGGCAAATGGAATGAATTAGAAAATATCATCCTGAGTGAGGTAACTCAGACTCAAAAGGACATGCATGATATGTACTCACTAATAAGTGGATGTTAACACCCTCCCCCCCCCAAAAAAAAGTACAGAATAACCAAGATACAGTCCATAGAAATCAAAAAGTTCAACAAGCTGAAATGTCCAAGTGATGATACCTTTGGCCCACTTGGGAGGAAGAAGAAAGCAATCACAAGTGGGGAGGGAGGGAGGGACCTGGGAAGAAAGTGGACTGTGTAGTGGGGAGGGGAGGGAAAGAGGAACCTGATCTGGTATTGGGTGGGGGAAAAGGACTGAAACCCTGAGGGCCAGCAGAAAGACTGTAAATAGGCAACCTCGGGAGATAGGAGGTTGGAGAGACCTTCCAGAATGTATCAGAGACCTGGGAGGTGATAGACTCTCAGGACTCAAAGAGAGAGACATTAGATGAAATTCCCGACCTTGGGAGAGGGAACTTGTAGAGCATGCCTGCAGCAGGAAGATAGGACGTCAAATGAGGGAGAGGGGGCATCCCTCATTTATAACTCTGACCCATAATTGCTCCTGTCTGAAAGAAGTACAGGTATGGAAATAGAGAGGAGCCTGGGGAAAAGAAGGTCCAGTATCAGGCCCAAAGTAGGATCTAGCTCAAGGGGAGGTCCCAAGGCCTGACACTACTACTACTGAGGCTATGGGGCACTCACAAAAAGGGACCTAGCATGATCACACTCCAGTAGACCCAACAAGCAGCAAGAGGAGTCAAATGCAGATTTTTTTTTTTTTATGATTTTAGAGCTTTATTGTAGAAAACACATAGAGAGAGACAAGGTAGAAAAGTAGAGATTGGCCATGGCCACATGGAGAGAGGAGAAAGGGAGGGGGAGCAAGGGAGCAAGAGGTGAGAGTAAGAGACAAGAAAGAGAGCAAGAACTTACGAGCCAGATGCATATATTTGCACCCAACCAATGGACAGAAGCAGCTGATCCCTGTTGTTGAATTAGGGAAAGGCTAAAAGAAGCTGAAGAAAAGGGAGACCCTGTAGGAGGACCAGCAGTCTCAATTAATCTGAACACCCAAGATCTCTCAAATACTGGACCACCAAGCAGTCAGCATACACCAGCTGATTATGAGGCACCCAAAACACATACAGTAGTCTGTGTTCATTAAGAAATGATGTACTTAACCTTCAAGAGACTGAAGGCCCCAGGGAGTTTAGAGGTAAGGTGGGGTGGAGGTAGGGGGTAGGGAGGAGGTATGGGATGTGGAACATTGGAAGGGTAGATGGGCAAGGGGGAAGAGAATATGGAACATAAATAAATAAATTAATTAAAAAACAATTAATTCCAAAAATAGGATTTCAAATGGTCAGTAGACTTTGGAAAATGTCTTTATTTCATTCATCACAAGGGAAAAGAAATTTCATATAGAAATATATGGAGAAACAAGACTTTCATAAGTCTGACATGTATGGGTTGTACAATGATTGTATTTTGGCCAGTCAATATTTCCTAAGACAGAATATATGGATACCTATGACTGCTAGATATGCATCCTGAAATGTAAATTCATGATAACTCCAGAAGATACAGAAATAGAAGACATGGAGGAATCTCAATTATTTATAATTAAGAACTAGAGTCATTAGACAGCAAACAAATGCAAAAGATAGAAGAGAAGAAACAGAGAGGAGAAATAGAGGGGAGAAAAAATATTTGTTGACCTTGGATAGTATGTGAATCAAAAAAATAGATGAAAATTAAAGGAAATGACATTACTGTTCTTTGGCATGATGGACAAATAAGTTTATTTTAGATATCTGAGAGGACATAGTGAGAGGCAGACATGTCTGGGAGAGTCCAGAGTGGTCATGACTCTGAACCATGTGGAAAGATGGGGAGAGGAAGGGAGAGAAGAGAAATAAGTATAGCAGCCAAAAGTCCAAAGTTATGAAAAGAGCAAAAGGGAGACAGGGAACCAAAGTCTGGATTATACAGGGTACAGTCTCTGGGAGAAAAGCAACCCAGACCTTGGGGTCAGAGAGTTCAGTGTAGAAAGCAGCCATACCCTGTAACAGGTAGGGACTGAAGAACGATGAGTAAACCTGGAAAGGAGACCCACTTTGTTATGTCCAATAGGCACATAAGCCACTAGATTTGGGTTTGAATATTAAGAGTGTAAAATACTTAAAATTAACAACTATTCCCCCATGGACAGTCTGGGTACAGTGTTGTGCTGAAATCTGCTCTGAATTTTCAGTTCAAAGGAGGCAATTCTTGGCAGTTGTTTTTAATATCACACTATGTAATATACACTTACTTTAAACTGGCCATTGTGGAAGTATATACATCATGGAATTTATTCAGCAAATGCTGTCAATAAGGACTTACCCTTCCAATGAGAAACTGTTTATTAGCACATTGTATTGTAGCTCACAGACATAGATCTGGAGAAAAACTTATATAGGAACATAAATGTTATATAATTCAATTATAGAAGACCAGAACTATACAATCCCAAAAGTAATGCACAGAGGAGAATTACTACCACACTAGGACATTCAGAAGGTTAATGGCTGAACTAGATAGGCACCAGCACTGACTTCCGTACTAGAATATTACAGAATGTCAAGGACATGCCTCATCTCTTTGCTAATGAACCAGAGTCCTTACTTCCTATGTTCCCTCACAGGTTGTGCTGGTTTGAATATTCTTGGCCCTGGGGCTGAAGGTAGGGGAGGACTATTTGGAGGTGTGGTCTCATAGGAGTAGGTTGTGGCCATTTTGGAAGAATCTTAGCTTCCTGGAAGCCAGTCTTCTGGTGGCCTTCAGAGGAAGATGTAGAACTCTCAGCTCCTCCAGTACCATGCCTGCCTGGATGCTGGCATACTCATGCCCTGATGATAATGGACTGAACTTCTGGGCCTGTACTTTTAGGTTAATGGCAGAATTTGTTTTGAGAGTAATTGTTACTGATAGTGAAGTGTCATGTTGTTTCACATTCTGATGAGATTGTAGCTGAGAATTCATGTATTTGACCAGTCTGTAGAACACTGTACTTTATCATATCAAAGCATCATTCCATTTTGTCAGATAAAATGGATGCTAAATTTTTGAGCCACCTTTGAGAATAATTTCTTGCAAGGTATGCTGAATGTCATGGATGATTAGGTTCAATAATCTAAACATTGAAACAAGTTAAATATATTTTTTCTATAAAAGCCTTAAGAAACCATAATTGATCTCTATATTTCTGCAAAGTATTGTATTATCCTCTAACTCAGTATCTATGTTTGTATGAAAAGGAAGTATTTATATAGAGTCAATATGAAAAATACTTATATTTAAACATAATATATTTCCTTGGGCAATGTATCAATGTCCATTTTATTAGATGACATGTTCTGTCTCTGTAACTATTTGTAAGTAATGTTGGTCATTGTCTTTTGAAATGTAAGGGTATGAACGCACCTACATAATACCATGTAATTTTTAAGTGATTTTTCTGAGTAATGGTTCTACAAATTCAATGAAGTGGTTATATACTTTAAAAGTGATTTGATTTTTCTTATTATTTACTCCAAACTTCATAATCATGAATAAGCAAACAGTAGTATCCCCC
>JADRCD010215712.1:0-16311 GCA_019843815.1 Montemys delectorum | reverse complement strand
GTTAACTCCTTTTTACACCCAGAAATGACCCTAACTACACCTGCATATTATGGGCTACTCATCATCAACTACATGTCGTAGGACCCCTGCAAACTACAGAAGAGCACCCCTACATTGCATTGTGGGTCTGAACTCTCCTCAGTGTCCTCACTGTGCTGTCTTTCCCTGACACAACTCCCCTAATCTCTTACCTACAGTCCTCATTGAATTCCAAATACTGAGACTTTGACTCCAAAGACTTCTACAGGAATAAAGGAAATGGTTAGTTCCTTTCAGAGCCGTGGTATTGTGATGATCACAGTCAGAAGGGTAATGGGATTGATAGCAGCGGGAAACATATGCTCCTTCTCCAGCGTAACTGACTATGAAATTAGTGTAGTGTGCTGTCTGGAGGCTCATGTATATCGTGTAAGTTATCCACACATTCCCCTTTGATTTTCAGCCATGTAGGTTACAAACCTAGCCAAGCATGTAAAGTTTCCATTTTATCCCAGGGTTCACAGAGGTACCCATGAGGGGACCAGTGCAAGCTTGAGGTCTGACTGGAACCCACAGTGAGATCTGAGCTCAAAAGCAAACGAAAGGCCTAGACATGAATTTAACCCCCAGTACTTCCACACGCGCACACACACACACTTCAGTATGTTGCACTGGATGGCAGGAACTCACTCTGTACACCAGGATAGCCTAGAACTCACAGAGATCCTCCTGCCTCTGCCTCGTGAACTCTAGGATTAAAGGCATATGTCATCGTGCCTAGTGTAAAGTCTTTTTTAAAAGTTAAAAATTATGTTAATCCACCCCGAATGAAATTGTCTGTGCATCTAAAAGTGAGCTAGATGTCAGTCAGTTTGATTGAAATTAAGACAACCTCGCACCTACTATTTTCCCAGATCATGAAGTAACTCCATAAGACGTCATCGAGTAGTTCAAGAAGGCAATGTGAATGTTTGAAAGCGAGTCCAATGTGAGGCTTGTTGTCAATCCACACTTTTGTGATTTATCATTCCAGTCTTTTGTGGATGATGATGTCATCTGAGTCCCTCGAGGATGAATCAGGTGGCTGTGATCTTAACATGTTGCATGCTGGAGTTTATTTTTCATAACCAGAAGAATAGATGTCTTGCATTAATTTACTTATTCACTTCTTGTCCCCATTGCAGCCCCCCTCCTCCCAGTCCCCTCCTCACACAGCCATTCCCCTGTCGTGCGCGCAGGACAGACACACAGACGACAGACAAGATCCTTCTGCAGCCATTCTTTATTACATCTTCCAGAGGGCGACCCCCGACACCCCAAAAGCACTGTTTATATATGCCCTGGAGTGGCATGCTCATCTCTGATTGGCTGTTTGCTCAGGAGCACAATACGCCCGGGCTGGCTCATGACTTGGCGCGCTCTGTCCCTAGGCACATGCGCAGTTTATCTGTAAACTTGGGAGAGCACCAGATGTCAACACCATCTGCTGGCTATCACCGCTCACTGCGGCTTCTTACATTCCCCCACTGCCCGTCCCCTTCTCCCCTGAGAACCCACCCTGGCACACCAAGTCTCTACAGGACTAGACACATCCTCTCCCACCTAAGCCAGCCAAGGCAGCACAGGTAGGGGAACAGATCCACAGGCAGGCAGCAGAGTCAGGCGCAGCTCTCCAGAAGACTAGATTTTGACTGTTTTTATTTAAATGTATTTGTTTGAGAATTTTATACATGACTCCTCTGTTTACATTATTTCTACCTCTTTAACTCCTTCTATGTCTTCCTCTACACTCCCTCTCGTTTATAATAACATCCTCTATCAATAAATATACATATTTACATATGTACATAAACTCCACTGACTCCATTAGTGTCACACCAGGCAGCAAATCTCATAAAAGAGATTTATTGGAGGGATGACTCCAGGGGGGAGAGAGATGAAACCAGGGGGTGGAGGGATGAATCTAGGAGGAGGAAGATGAATCCAGGGAGAGGAGGATGAATACAGGGGGAGAAGGATGAATACGGGGGGAGGAGGGATGAATACAGGTGGAGGAGGATGAATCAGGGTTACTGACTCTGTTCCTGGGAGATGTCAGCATGAACTAAGCAAACATAGGATTTCTTAGGGAGTGGAGATTTCAAGGGCAGAGATTTTGAGGGTATGGATTGGTGGGTTTGATGGTTTGTATATGCTTGGGCCAGAGAGTGGCACTGCTGGGAGGTGTGGCATTGTTGAAGTAGGTATAACCTTGTGGGTGTGGGCTTTAATATCCTTGTCCTAGCTGCCTGGGAGTCAGTATTCTGCTAGCAGCCTTCAGATGAAGATGTAGAACTCTCAGCTCCTCCTATATCATGCTTGCTTGGATGCTGCCATATTCCTGCCTTGATGAAAATCAACTGAACCTCTGAATCTATAAGCCAGCCCCAATTAAATGTTATCCTTTATAAGACTTGTCTTGGTCATGGTGTCTGTTCACAGCAGTAAAACCCTACCTAAGACACTGGGATTTCAAGTCCCATCAAGTGAACTCATTGGGACCAAATGGTAAGCTCTGGGATTGATGGGTTTTCCTGTTCAGGGATTGGTGGCTCTTTGGTTTAGACTTTTCATCTAAAATTAGAAAATCTTGTGGAGTGGCTGGAGACCACTTTTGTGACAGTCACAGAGACTGAACATGTTATGACAGAGAGGTCTGGGGGAGGGATCTAGCTGCTGGAACTCCTCAGATCAGTGCCTGGCCACTTTCCTGCCTTGAGGGTTGTACTGGCTAGTTTTGTGTGTCAACTTGACACAGGCTGGAGTTATTACAGAAAATTGAGCTTCAGTTGGGGAAATGCCTCCATGAGATCCAGCTGTGGGGCATTTTCTCAATTAGTGATCAAAGGGATGGTGCCATCCCTGGGCTGGAAGTCTTGGGTTCTATAAGAGAGCAGGCTGAGCAAGCCAGGGGAAGCAAGCCAGTAAGGAACATCTCTCCATGGCCTCTGCATCAGCTCCTGCTTCCTGACCTGCTTGAGTTCCAGTCCTGACTTCCTCTGGTGATCAACAGCCATGTGGAAGTAAGCTGAATAAACCCTTTCCTCC
Organism: Montemys delectorum; assembly: GCA_019843815.1. NCBI lineage: Eukaryota > Metazoa > Chordata > Mammalia > Rodentia > Muridae > Montemys > Montemys delectorum. The sequence continues at coordinate 13,245 of JADRCD010215712.1, read as the reverse complement.
CCAACTTGCTTCTTGGTCATGATGTTTGTGTAGGAATAGAAACCCTGACTAAGACAAGGGTTTACAACGTTTACAAAGTTATCAAAGTATACAAAGTTGTATTCAGGTTCCCTAACAGAAGTGATAGGATTGAGTATACGTGCATGCAATCCATTGGTTCTCTTCTTCTGGCAAACCCTGCCTTAGTTACTGTTCTATGGCTTGAAGAGACACCATGATCAAAGCAACTTTTCTAAAACAAATCGTTTCAATGGGGCTGGCTTACAATTTCAGTGTTTTAGCCCATCATTGTGACAGGCAATAGCAATATGATGGTGGTACACAGGCAGACACAGTGCTGAGACATAGCTGAGAGCTGCATTCTGATCCTCAGGCAGCAGGAAGAGTAGTCCTGGGCCTGGCTTGCTTTTGAAACCTCAAAGCCCACCTGAGTGACACACTTCCTCCAACTAGACCACACTTTCTAACTCCCCTCAAGTACTGCCACTCCCTGATGACTAAGCATTCAAACATATGAATCTAAGGGTTCCACTCTTATCACACCATCACACTGACTAATACACTTTTGCTGCCCCCTTGAGTCAATGTGCTGCTTCACCCAGAAAACCCGAGTACAAGAAGTTAGAGGAGAGAAACAAGGACTTTTATAGATTTACTAGAAAACTCTATCAAAGTGAATGAGCCATAGGATTCTTAGCCAAGCAACAGAATTTCAAAAACAATTGACATTCTAGAACTTCAGAGTATGTATTTGAGCCAGAGTACATATTTAGGGCAGAGGAAAACATGTGAAGAAAATTTCTGACCTAAAAGATGATTATTAAGTCTAGCTGGGACTGAAGAGATGGCTCAGCGGTTAAGAATACCAGCTGTTCTTCCAGAGGTCCTGAATTCAATTCCAGTAGCAACAGGGTGTCTCACAAACATCTGTAATAAGATCTGATGTTCCCTCTGTCATGTACACACAAATGCAAATACAGTACTCATATACATAAATGAATAAATCTTTTTTTAAAAGTTTATCATGTGTGTATAACTGGTTTCATAGATAAAGTGGGATTGGCCAGCAAGATGGCTTAGTAGGGGTGCTTGCTGCTAAGCCTGAGGACCTGAGTTCAGTCACTGGGACCTACACAGTAAAACAAGAGAACTGATTCCCTCAAGTTGTCCTATGATCTCTACAGGGTATCTTCACACAAATAAATAAGATAAAACAAATCTAATTAAGCAGAAATCAAATTTAACCAAAAATTTCCAAATTTGGTTTATAAGAAAATGATTAATATAGAAGCTTAAGAACTTTAACAAATCCCAAACCAAAACAAACAAAAAAACCTAAACAAACCAAAACAACAACATCAAAATAAAAGCCATGCACAAAGAGCAAATTGTTCTAATATAACGGCAGTCATGTCCAAGCTTCCGAGCCGTTATAACAGTCACCCAGGAAACTTTTAAACCCCCGATGTCTATGGGGTGGGGGGGCACCAAGAAAACTGAACAGTAGCAATCTTTGGATGAGACCCAGATATGAATATTCTCAATCCAGGAAATTCCAAGATGCAGCCAGTTGTAAATTGTGAATAAATGCTGTGTCCCCCTGCCACTAAGAAAGATAAAAACTTCCTTGGGGCTGCTGTTGGACTCTGGAGACAGTGTTCCACAACAGGGAATGTCCAATTGTCTCCTGCCTGCCTGATAATATACAAAGTAGTTTCTTCCCAAGGAACCCTGGAGGAGGTCTTCAAGTGGTCCCGCCATCGGGATGTGATCTTACTCAGTGGATGCTGATGACCAGTGTCACCTACATAGTTGAGTAGCTTTGAGAGGGATGGGGTAGGAAGCTGAAGGCTATAGCTCACCTTGACGAACACTTGAAGCAAGGGCCACTGGATTCCAGATCACTTCTTAGAGTATGTGTGGAATTGCTACCACAAAGTACCAGAGGCTGAGTGCTTTACAAAAAGAAAAAACTGTGGCCTCCAGCTCCAGACATCCAAGAACGTGTCAACAGAATCCACTCAGCTTCTGGTGAGAGCCTCTGGCAGTAAGCCAGAGGCACTTTGTGTAGAGGAGCATAGGTCTGAGTGGTGGAAGGGAGCTGTCAGGCCTGCTACCAACTGTGTCACAGAAGCCCATCTCCAGAGCAACAGCTCACTCACAGGAAAGCATTAATCCCTATTCAATACCTGACAAAACACTGCCCACGGGTCCCAAACCTCAATGTGAGCTCCCTGGGGAGAACTGCGTCTCAACCATACCACACATTCAAACAGCAGCACCCTTTGAGCACATGAGCAGTGCCCCTCTCATTTAAGTCAGCATTAAAATTACCCTCTTGATCACCTATGCCTTTTTTTTAAATTAACTGTGGTACATTTAGGGTTGATTTTAGCTTACTGTTTATTTCACAAACTGCACAACACACCTACAGCACCACTAAGCTATACAGCTAGTTCCATTTATATGTAGAATTAACAGCATTTGTACAAATGATGCTCAAAGGCACCAGAATGTTTCAGAAATTGGTTCTCTTTGGAAGTTCTGCCCTCTGGTGTCTACTAGAAGGAACTGCATTGTCTGAGCTCTGACTTCTAGGGAGGAAAAGCAAGTGGGGCTAGCAAACAGATGCTTCTGTTAGTGAACTCTGAAAGAATGTAACACCAGAAGCCCCAAGATTGGCACTAATGACATTTCTTGAGATGAGGTGAAGTTTGCCACCATGTGCAGTGTGACTCACTTAGCAGTGTCCTCGTATCCACCCACTACATGCCAGTAGCACCCACACTCACAAACCAGTTAGGACAAGCAAAAAATGCAGCCACCGCCATTGCCTGCCACTGGCTTCGAGGGCTGGGAGGGAAGTGAGTCCCAAGCTGAGAGCCGCTGATGAGCTGCTGCTGGGACAAATGGAGGTCAGGCCTTGCTGCCCTCCCAGCAGCATGAAACCCTGTTGGCCATGGCACTGGCGTAGAGCCTCAACCTGAACCCAAGTTGAAACCCCTGAGGTGTCAGCTTGTGAACCACAGGAAGAAGGATCTGTCTGCTGGACCATGGAGGGAAATCATAGCATCAGGAAAGTGAGGGAACTGGTCACGCTGCATCTCCAGTCAGGAGGCAGAGAGAGAGAGAGAGAGAGAGAGAAAGAGAGAGAGAGGCTGATGCTCTGACTGCCTTCTTCTTTTTATTCAGTCTGGGACCCCACATTGACTGGTGTCATCCAGTTAGAGTGGGCCTTGCTACCTCAGCTCACCCAACCTAGCAACTCCCTTGGAGACGAGCCCAATGTCTTTTACCTTGGGAGGGAGTGGAGAGCATGTCAGGGCTGGAAAGATGGATCAGCTGATAAAGTGTCTGCCACATAAGCATTAATCTTATTTCTGAGAACACACATAAAGTTTCTAGGTGTGAGGGCATGCAGCTGGAGTCCAGCCAGTCTATCCAATCAGCGCTCTCCATTTAGGTTTCGTGCCAGCCAGTCTAGCCAGTCAGCGAGCCCCATTCAGATCAGTAAGACCCTGGCTCAAAAGACTGGGTGGAGAACAACTGACTTAGACATATGATGCCAACCCTTGGCCTCCACAGGCAGGCATACACACATGCACAAAGACAAACATGCAAAACACGAGTACAAACGTGCATTCATACACACACACACACACACACACACACACACATTTCTTCTGAGGCATGATGGGAATAGATGTTGCTGCATTCCCTTACTCTTTTAGTAGATGCCTGTGAGGCAGAGCCTGTGAGGAGCTGGTTGGTGGCAAAGACGCACAGCATCTTGAACCTTGAGGACCTCACAATCCTAGAGCAGTCCTATATAGAATGCCTTCCTGACCAAAGGAAGTCTCACTCCAGGTGCTGGTTTCACAGCTTGTAAAGCCTAGAGGCAACAAAGATCTTAGATAAGGCTGGAGCCAGGCAAGACTGTCCCCAGGACTTGTTCCCCTCAGTGGCATTGCTCTCAGTCCCTCCCTACTGTTTTATCCTGAAGCTGCCCACCTTCAGCTAGTGTAAGGATCGAGCAAACAGGGACACTTCATAAAAATACCGGGAAGCCAGGAATGTCCATTAAGTCAGAGTTTACTGATCAAACATCCATCCCCAGGAGATGCCCTAACTTCGGGGAGTAATGCCTGGTTTGGGGAAACATCCCCAGTAGGGGGTAGATCTCCCCCAACCCCTTCTGTGTGCAACAGGTATCTATGAAACTGTAAGCCAGCCCCAATGAAATGTTTTCTTTTATAAGAGGGGCCTTGGCTGTGGTGTCTCTTCAGACCCCCTAAGACAGAAGTACCTATGCTCAGGCTATCCCTCAGGCAGTCACTCCCTCTCACCAGATGGAAAATACTGATGACTCCAGCCAAGATAATCCTCTGCAAACACAGCACTCATTTTCATAGAAATCAGATTCCCTAGAGACCAGATTGCTGGGGACAGGAGAGCCATACTTCCTGGGTGAACACAGGGCAGCCAGACAGTGCTCTCAACGACTGTTATCTTTTCATGCAGGCTCTGCCAGGTAATCTCGTATGTACACACACACACACACACACACACACACACACACACACACAGGGTGGGTGAGAGAGAGAGAGAGAGAGAGAGAGAGAGAGAGAGAGCGCTTTATAATTGGGGAGAGGCTGTCAAGACTGCTTTTTGTAATCCTGTCTTTGTAAAGCACATTCAAAATACCTTAAAATTCTTTATGATTAGAGACAATCATAATTAGTACTTTTGAACATCTTCTTTGGGGGACAATGCATAATCCATGACCAGACCAGAATATACTGAGAAAATAATTTATTCAATTGTAACCAGAATTTTTTTATTTAAAAAAAAAGTCTAAAAATTACCATTAATAAAATCCTAAATTTACTCATTAGGGATTTATACTTAGACGAATTTTATTTTAAAAAAAATCAACTCCTTCAAGATTCCTCCAGCCCTTTTCCTACACGTTCAGAATAGACTATTTCTTTGGTTCAGGACCATTTAACTGTCTCACTTTAGACTGATCCAGCACAACATGAGTGATAGACAGACAAAACTCTTTTAACAGATGTGCAGGCTCCACTTCTTTGGCAACTCCATCCGTTTAGGAACTCTGTGGGTTTTGTTGTCTCTGGGTGTGTGACATTGTTGTTGTTGTTGTTGTTGTTGTTAACAAATGAAAAGTAAGAGGTGGAATCATGTAGACGAAGGTAAGAGCCTTTTTAATTTGAAGTTTCTCACACTGTTCACCAAGACTGTGCAATGGCTTTTTAAATAAACTGATTAAAGGTTGAAACAGATGACCTAAACTCAAGACAAGCAAAGTATAAATATACACATACACAGAGATACGGATCAACAACACCTTTACACTGCTTTGCTTAAATACCCATACTGGACAATGGTTCTCAGCTTCCAGTTCCCCATGATATGGATGGCTCCCAACCCTAGAACTAGTTTTGTTGCTACTTCATAACTGCAGTTCTGCTACTGTTACAAATCATAATGGAAAGATCTATGTTTTTTAACCGTCTTTGGCAACCCCTGTGAAAGGGTCATTCAACATGCTTCCAAAGGGGTCAGGACCCACAGGTTAAGAATCCTCTATACAGCGGCTCCTGCAGTTCTCTCAACGCAGAGACCTGAACCTTGAGCGGCTCAGTCAGAGTGACTGCGTCTCCCATTGCCATAAAGTCAGTTACCCACCTTGTCCAGTACATCTGCCCGGCTGTCACACTTGCACAGTACAGAGAGCAGGGGAAATGAGGTCATGTGACAGAGGGCTTTGTCTTCAGTCACCTGCTCCACGGCAGTCCCCCACACTGGAACTCTACGGGATGAGGAACTCTGAGGTTCAGAGCAGGTGGCAGGACCAGATGATGACAGATTGTCTTCTGATAAAAATTGGGTCCTTGTCCTCAGTCCGCTGAGGTACTCTTCCTCCCTGATACACCCACACCCTCTCCACACGGTTTAACACACAAGGCTAACAATGTGAATACGATTTGGGCAAAACAAAATAAACACAATTTCCATTCAACTCTTGCTGTTAGTCGTTGTGAAGAAAGCGGTCTGTGTTTGTAACTCAGTTCAAGCACTAAACCCAGGCCCTGCGTCCCTCCACCAGAGCACAGTCTCTAAGTGTTCACCCCCACCATATTTCCTGGACTCTGAATTTATGCCTAGGAGGTAAACAATGGCCTAATGGGGCCTGGACTGCCAGCAGCTCCTGGGAGCCATCGGCTTTTACAGACTGATGAGCACTGCACATTGGTACCCTTATTAAAGTTCTCTGGCTGCAAAGCCTCTCTGTGTTGCCCTAGAATCTCCATGATGAGGAAGAGAATGAAACCAAGAGGATGGAGCCCATCAACTCTGACCCAACCCATCCTGTCCCCAAATGCTTCTCTCAGCACCTGGCTTGCAGTGAGTTAGTTATCTAACAGATTGAACTGAACAGAAGGTCCCAGCGCCTTCTTTTCCTTTGGCAAATTAATTTTGATTTCTAGAATCAAACTTCCCCAAAACCCATACTATATAAGAAATCACTGAGAGCTTATGCCTGATTACTTGCCATAGACCCTTTCTCACATATATTACAGGCTCAAGGTGTAAGGAGAAATCATATGTATTTGCCACGGTGGTAGGTTTTGTTTTTCTGTTTTAAAGTTGAAATCAAGTGTTACTACTTTTTTGAGGAATTAGCCAGAATAATAGTGTCAAGCTTCCATCACAATTTGAAGTCAGACATTATTTCTAACCAAATTATACTCTTTTGTCTGCCAAGCTATCTTGACATTTTTAATATCTGAAGGCAGGCCTATCTGATAGTCCCAGCAATACTCTGGGGATAGGATTTTAGTAGGTTTGTTGAAAAGGAAGTATTTGTTGAGATGGCTCTCGTCATGCCACTCAGCTTCTATGTCATGTTTCTTGTCCTGGAGGATCCCCTTAAAGCACTCCCTGGTGAGGTTGAGAATGTGAATGGGCGTTCCTCCAAAAATGGCTGCGTGGTAGTAAAAATCCCCCTCTCCAAATGGAATATATGCTGCTGACAGTTCCCGCCTCTCATAGGTAAACTCATCAGGACTGGCCTTGTACCACCAGGCCTGGAGCTGAGCTACCAACTGGCCCAGAGTTTCCACACCAAAGTTGTCTTGAAAGACTTGATCCACATCCATGCAGAAGAGGAAGTCGACCTCGTGCTGTATGTGGTTCAGAATGTGCTCCCCGATGGTCTTCATTCTCATCATGCTGATGTCCTGCCATCTTTTCTCAGACCTGATCTCAAATACTTGCAAGGAATGCAGAGGACTCAGATGGATGACAGGCATTCTGGAGGTGTCGTCCATCATGACGTAAAATATGACCCTGTGGCCAACCATGAAGTACCTGTCGGCAGACTCCAGAAAGTCTTCTAAGTAATGCTCAATGTATCTGAAACAGAGAGGACCGTATTGAACCACCATGGGCTATCATACTTATATGTGTATATATACATATAATATAATATTTAACATTACATTAGGTGATCTGGACTGTATGTTTGGGGGAGGGGTGGCTTCTCCACAAGACACTTGCTACTAGCTGGTCACTCTGTCCTTGGGGAAAGTGGAATGACTTGTCTCACTCTCAGCTTTGTTAAAGGAAACTGGGTATGCACAGCCCCATCCTCTTGCTCTTGGACGCCTACCACCCTGAGAGCTATGTGTTTTCAACTACTCTGTTTTGCAGTAAACTTCATACTGAGGCTCTGTTCTCTGGTTTAGAAGCCTGCTGTCAGAGAAGGAGCTAGCTCTTGAATATTCAGAAGAGGCCAGTGCACCTGCCAGGGCAAACACAAAGAAAGAATTCTTCCCAGAGTCCTCTGAGCATTCAAAACCCAACCTTACCTTCTCTGTTAGGTTAACCCCAAACACCAGCACAATCAGCCTCCTCTGTGATATGGAGAATGGTGCGCAGGACAGAGATCTAACTCTTGGCTGCATGTCCATTCTACAAACCTCCCGCTGGCCACCCTAAGTACCGGTGTATCATCTAGACAATACCATGTCATGAATCCATTCACATACTAGAGCAATCTCGATTTCATCTTATTTTAATTTTTTTTTTTAAACAGGGAGTCATGTATACCAGGCTAGCTGCAAACTTACTATACAGTCACAGATGACCTTGAACTTCTCATACTCCTGATAGGATTACCAGCAGGTGCCAGCACATCTGCCATTTTTATGGCGCCTGGGATTAAACCTAGAGTGTCACATCTACTATGCAACCAACCATCTGAGCTACAGTCCAAACTACAGTTTGCCTATATTTTAACATTTTTGTCTTTTTAAAAATAGCATTCTTTGGGGCTAGAGAGATGGCTTAGCAGTTAAGAGTAATAGTTGTTCTTCCAAAGGACCTAGGTTCAATCCCCCACCCACATGGCAGTTCACATCTGTCTGTAGCTCTAGCTCCCACATTCTCACACGGACATACATGCAGGAAGGACACCAATGCACATAAAATTAAAAACAGATAAAACTTAAAAAATAGCATTCTTTAGAATAATTTTGAATTCTGAACAAAACTGAGCTGAAAGTGTAGAGAGTTACCCACATACCTGCTGCCTGACATATGAATAGCCTGCTTGATTAGAGCCACCAATGCTCTCGGTGGCAGGTGTGTGACAATTGGCACAGGCACACTAATGTAAGGTGCATCAATTATACTACAGTTCCTGTTGGGAACTGTGCAAAAGCATAGTGTTGGCTATATCCATCACTGTTGTGTCATAAGAGTTTGACTGCCTTATAAAACTTTGAGGCTCTTCTTTTTTCCATGTCTCTTTAGCGCCCCAGCTCCTCACAGGCACCATTCTTTTCCCTGATAACATAGTTTGGCTCTTCCAGAATCAGGGTCAGTATGAGAACCAGAATCAGAAAGTGGACAGTATGGATCTGTCCTACTTGGGGACAGATTGCTCTGATGGAACACAAGATCAAAAGCAAGTTGGACTGGAAAGAGGTATTTGGTTTCCACTTCCACATCACTGTTTACCCCAGAAGTCAGGACAGGAACTCAAGCAGGGCAGAACCTGGAGGCAGGAGCTGATGCAGAGGCCATGGAGGGGCTCTGCTTATTGGCTTGCTCATCATGGCTTACTCAGCCTGCTTTCTAATAGAACCCAGGACCACCAGCTCTGGAATGGGACGCCCTGTGTCCTACAGGCTTGCCTAGGGCTGCATTTTATGCAGGCAGTTTCTAAATTGAGGCCCCTTTCTTTCAGATGACTCTAGCCTGTGTCAAGTTGACATAAAACACAGGAACCTTTCCAGATTGCGTTCTGTACTTAGTGACAATTGACAAAAACGTCCTCCTTCTTTTCTGTGACCTGACCGTTCACTCTTCAGCAGGGAATATTATCCTATTGTCTGAATTGATTCGTCTAGTTTTCCACTTGACTTGTTTGCTCCCAAGTTTTAGCAGTTACAAAGAAAATTACTAAAAATATCTACACAGGTTGTTGTGTAGACACGTTTCAACTCACTAGGGGTAAGAGCATGGAATCTGACCTTCAGAAGATTATCATCAGAGCATGTTTTGTTCTGCAAGCAACTGCCAAAATTTCTTCTGCAGTGGCCGAACCATTTTGTATTCCCAATGAGCAACAACCAAGGGCTCCTATTACTTCACATGGCTTCCAACATTGATGTTGCCAGGATTATTTTTGTTTTTCTCATTTTTACAAATATCGTGTGTCAATTTGACTACTCAGTCAAATGACATCACATTGCTCATTTTACAAGCTCAAGCTACAGACTGTCTTCCCAAAACATACCAAGGAGACTACAGGATGAGGGAGAAGCCAGGGGGTCCTTGTCTAAACCTTACACAGAGAACTTGGACCACAGTCAGTTTGCTGAGCACGCCAGCAGCCAATCACAATGTTCTGAATGTAATGACGGTGGCTTTTGTTTTGTTTTTCTTTTGTTGCTGTTTTGTTTTTCTCAATGCTTGGGTTGTTCAGTGCCCTTGAAATAAATTACACTTTTTATTGTTGGATCAGAGCGCTCAAGTATTGACTCTTTAGATGGGGTGACTATGTCTGAATGGTACAGCAGATCCTCCAACAGGACCCTGGGGCTGGAGGTAAGGACACACCTCTGTACTCTGATCTCTAAGGAAAGCCAGTGTGCTCTGAAGCTTGGGAAACAATACTTAGGAGGGGTCAGGGAGGGAGGGCAGTGTCGTTGTGATGTTTAACAGTCAGTTTAAGAAGCTGAAGTGTTGCAGGTAGCTCCAGGCATGGAGACTGAAAACAAGCAACAGCCAACTGCTAAGGCGCAGATGCACTTTCTCTGGGCTTCACTGGGACAGACTTACCCAGCTGGGAGCACAGCTTTCCCCCAGGAGGTGGGAGGGGCCACAGGGCTCTTTTGTTGTTCTGCCCTCTGTTTTTTTTCTGCAGAGTTGTGATTGGATAATTGATAGCATTGTGGGACAGTGGGAAACCCCAGGATCTAATCAATGTGCAATGAGGCTGTCCTGTGACTTTGGTGCCCACGGGGTTTGCTGAGTTGAGCCCAGACTCCAATCCCTGAACAATACAAATTCCTCAAGTGAAATGTCAAATCCACAGCCACTGTTTTCCCCTGGCATGGCATTAGGCCTCAGGGAGTGAGCACACTAAGCAATGTTAGGACTTTCCAAAGCCAAGGAGGACTGTTGGTCCCTGCGCGGGGATCCTGGGACATCAACACATCATCTTCTGTTAGGTCCTGTCGTGTCAAAGCTCAGTGGCAGGTCGACCTGCTCCTTCCACTCCTCTTGTCTACGGCGGGGGAGTTGACTTCCTGTTGATTTGTGTTCTATTTTAATCAGAAGTACCACCAACACAGAGGCCCAGAGGACAGAAAAAGAAACAAAACCAGCAAGAATTTTCAGTAGGTAAGGGTGCCAGACCTGAGGCTTGAGTTGGATCCCCAGAACCCACATAGTGGAAGGAGAGCCAACACCCCAAAACTGCCTTCTCATACACCCAAGCATGCACACCCTGTCCTTGGCCCTGCGGCTTAAGATAGGAGGAGCACTCATATCCCAGCCAGTGGACCCCTGGCTTTTGGGGCCTTCCTTGGAAGGTCCTAGAGGCAGGTATGCTGTTTGTTCTGGGTACCAGTGGCATTGAAGATAGTTTCTCTCTCCTGTGCGGTGGGAATTGGTGGACTTACCTTCTCTTTGGTTTGGAACCCTGGAACAAGGGACCAAGGTGCCTATTTTACATAGGAAAGCAGACCTGGCCTCCAGGTTTTCCCAGCATCCCCTAGTTCCTACCTGACATACCCTATTACCCATGCCTGAACTTTCCAGCCCTCCCCCAGAGGTTCTTGCCTATATAATCCAGACATTTTGCTCACTCTGTTGTGATTATTAAAAGATAAAGAAATCTAAGAATATGTTCTATGGGGTGTGGTGAGGTATGAGGGAAGGGGGTGCCTTGGCTGGCCCATGCCAAGGCATCCCTTCCCCCTGAGGGGCCAGCCACACAACAGTATAGTATAGAATAGAGTTTATTTAAGGCATGGGAAGGAGAGTTAAGAGAATAGTAGAGGCAGAGAAAGGCAGAGAGGAGAGAAGTAGAGGGCGGCCATGACCACGTGGAGAGAGGGCAGAAGGGAATGGGGAGAGAGGGGGAGCAAGAGAGCAAGAGTCAAGAAAGCAAGAGAAGCAAGAGAGAGAGGAGGGGGCAAGCAGCTCCTTTCAGAGTGGGCCAGGCCTACCTGACTATTGCCAGGTAACTATGAGGAGGAGCATACTTGGCTGTTGCCAGGTAACTGTGGAGTCCAGACAGAATCCTAACACACACATGCATTCCCTGCCCCTCCTTCCCTCCCCTCCCATCTCTCTGCCCTTTCTCTCTTTCTTTCCCCTTCCCCTCTATACTCCCCATGGTGACATCTCTGGCTTCAGTCCTTGGGCCAGTGGACTGACCGGAGAGCAGCTTCCCAATAACCCTGTATTTAATATAATCTACTCTGGCTTGAATTGGCTCATTTACTGGCGGAGAAATAACTCATCACTTACTATTGATTTTTTTTTCCTCAGCCATTATAAGAAAGAAGGGGTAAGTCTACTGTCTAGTAACTCTGGACAGATTCCAGCCTCCGTGGGGCTCTGGATCCCCTCACAAATACTTTGATGGTAGAACAAGAAAAAATAACCAAGGGTGAGTTTGTCAGTGATACTTACTTTCCCACAGCAAAAACTGTCAGCCCCACAGTGAGTTTCTGTCCGGCATAGTGCTTTTCCAGCAGAGCTGTGTCATAAGTGCCTTCCCAGACAATCGGCGCCTTCCATGGGGTCACCGTCAAAACCTCCGGGCGGTTCCTGGTGAGAAGCATACAGCACTGAGTCAGAACCATTGCGCTAAGGTGTGGTGAGAGGCTGGCCAAGGAGGAGGCCAACGACTATCCCTGAATCTTGACTGCTCGAAGGACAAGAAGCTCAGTAGGGGTGGAGTCTAGGCAGGGCCAGCACAGATGCATAGGGCACTGCCAACTCTCTTGAACAGAGTGAAGTACTAGGTCCTGGATGGGTGAAATACAACTTGGGCAAGCTTGCTTAGCTTTGTAGCATCAGCCTGTTATTTAAACCTAAACCTCACTGGTTTGCAATGCTGTTGTCTGCAGTGTAGAACTGGCCCTTATCTGGCCTAAAGTCACACAGCTACTAAGGGGAAAAGCTGAGACTTGAACCCAGAGTCTTTCTGCAGAGTCTAGCGCTTTGAGCCTCAGTTTTCATTGCTCCTTAGATGGACACTCGCTCAGCTGATAAAGTTTGGCTGAACCCCAGGTTTGCCTTTGTCCATTCAGTAGCTACCATGGCATTTCACCAGCACTGAACTGTGATAGGTCATTGTGTTACAGGTAGAAGGCGCTCACAGGAGCCAGTTGTATGGGGTGCTCATCTGCAGAGCTTTACCCTGGTGGAACATTTACTCCCTCTCCATGCTGGCTTTATTGAATGATGGGTTTTCAAACAATAAGGAAAAATAAATAAACAATCAGATACAGATTCTCCTTCTCAGAAGTAGACTTTGTGAACCGCATCTCCTTCACAGGTCACGGCCTCGTCTGCTGGGTTGTTGACTTTGCCTGTCAATGAAGGAATTCTCAATAGCTCTAACCTTGCCAACCTCCTCAGTCGGTCTTGATGCTGGGAGTGAGCCAGTGTTGGTCATCGGTGTATGTGAGCAGA
>JADRCD010215711.1:0-45524 GCA_019843815.1 Montemys delectorum | reverse complement strand
TCTCTCTCTCTCTCTCTCTCTCTCTCTCTCTCTCTCTCTCTCTCTCTGTGAGTGTGTGTGTGTATGTACACAGATGAGGTTCTAGGCCTATCAATTTTCTCCTTAAACACCTAAAGGAACAGTTAATCAGTTTTGGGTCTCTTGGGAGAAGACTGAATAATACATGACTATCCCAAGTGGAAAACAGCCAGCTCACCCTCTGCACTTTAATTTGGTCTAATTACTCTTATTCCTAAAGCTTAAAAAAGTATCCTAATGACACAAAAACTCAATGTGCATATATACTCTCTAGTGTGAATACTATTATCCATGTCAAATGATTCCTTGGCTTTACGACTTTCATGGCTTCATATTAAAATTAAAACTTTTCAAGTAGCTACGACCTAAAATATACCTTAGTTCTACTACTCAACTTTTGAATCAATGGCTGTTTTCTGCAAATCCCAAGTAATTCTTAGAAGGTAATATTCTTGCAGAAGCTCTGCTGATTATCCACAGAGCCAGCCCACCACACATAAAATCAAACTGGGAAATACAATTTATAAAAAATAGTTTGAGACTGAGGAGTTAATAAGAACTAAACTCAAGTGTAACTGCCAATACAGGACTGCAGCCTGGAGCTGAAGCGGAGTCTGAGACCCCACACTTCCAATTCTCTGACTCAGACATGGAGACATGAGGCAGTGTACTCAAACAGACACTGCACCCAACCACACACTCAAACACACGCAGTCGCTGCTTTAAATATACCAAACATGCTGGTTAATAAAACTTTAGTTACTATTTACACTTTATAATATAAGCAATAACATTAAACAACTAAGGCCAGTGGCTCTTCTTTGGGGAGAGTCAGGAAAAAAGAGACCGAAGTATAAAAATATTAAATAAAGTCTAACTTGTTCCTAAAGTCCTTGTACCTACAATACTAGCTGTTAATTTGTGCAATTGCAAACCTGGAATACAGTACCCGATCTTGGGATGCCCTGATAGACTTCAGTATCTGTGATATTCCTTTATATCAAAGAGGGTAAAGATGTGGCACCAGGAGAGTGATCTACTCTAAAATATACACCAGTACATAAAAGATACACTGGGTACTTACTTAGTTCTTCAGAAAGCTATGTATTCTTCTGGACTAATTACAACAATAAAGAACGTGAGCGTGAAAGCATCACCTTTTGTAATAAGCCCTAAGTTATCAGCTCAACTTTATTTTTAAGTGCTCTTAATACTAAAGTTGCTAAGACTGCCCAGGCTGGCTTTCCCCTCAGCTTCTTCTCTACTTCCCAAATTATAATGAGTTCTCACTGTATTGCACACTGTACACTTCAATAGATTCACACGTTTAGTTTAAAGTCATTTTTGCCCTGGTAATTCAAAGCTTAAAGATGGAATTTTCTAGTGTAAAGTCTTACTAAAAAAATTTAATCAAAATATCATTTGAATTTAAGTTTAATAAAATGATACCACTATATGAACTCTCAACAACTATACTATATAATCATCCCTATGAGGTTTTTTAAACTTTCTTTTCATATTATACTGGTTGTTAAAAGACAAAAATAATTTCAACATACATATACCACATACTGATACACAATCTACACATTGATGCACATACATACATACAACTATAAATACCCACAAATACAACCTTGACAGGTGACAGAAAGTGACATACTTGACATATGACATACTTTCTATACAAGTATTTCCCCAAATGCCTCAATACAACAGATGTACATATAAATTACAGAGGATGTGCCCTCAAGACCTAAGGAAACCTACTGTATGTACAAGTAACTTGCTGTATTCCTTGCTCCTTGCTCTTGCATACAAGCCAGCGAACTGCCATGCAGATTCAAGTATTTACTGACATTCTCTCTACATGCAACGAACCAACTGCTAAAAGATGCTCACTATAGATACAGAATGAGAATGACCTCAGATATCAGTTCTGTTAAGTGTGAAGGATGGAAAAGGAGTCTGAAAGGAAGTGCAGTGACAAAGTACCTCTGTAATATGCCAGGGATTATTAGTTTATGTGGCTTGATAAAGTCCTCTGGAAGGCATGATGGTAGTGGATGTCAAATGGATTGGTGAGACTTCTAATTTACCAGCAGCCTGGCCTGGGTGAATGAAGGTAGGAAAGAGGCTCTGGAGCAAGGTAGGTCCTCTGCCTATAAAACTGATCTGTTTCTGTCTGAGTAACACAGACAGATGCTCTGAAACAAGAGCTGATAGGCCTCAGACCCCAAGCCGCATTAGCATTCTTGAACCACAGTCTACGTTGAAGTGCTTCTGCTTCTGCTCTAGTGTGAGCTTTACAGGGAAAGCTCACTGCTGTCTGAGCTGCAACAGTATCATTTTCTGCTAAAACCAGGAAGGTGGCTGCTGACCCGAAAGAAAACCCTGAATCTGTAATAGCTAAACCACAAATACTTAGGTGTTCAGAACTAAGAAACTTAACGTCAAACAATGCTTAACTGATGACTAATAGAGTAAGAAAAAAAAATTAATATTCCATGTTCAGCTAACTTCCTCTAAGGTCTCTCTTATTCGGGAAGACAATGGAAAACTAACTTCTAATAAAACAGGCAGCTGAGGAGGACCTCAGGATGGTCTTTCCTTATTCCAGAGCATGAGCCTTCATCCTTGCTCTTTATACGATAAAGGGGCAGAAGGTGAAGAACCCCCTTGGGACCTTCCTGCTATCAACTTCCCAAGGAGATTACAACACAACCCTGGCTGGGCCTGCAAAACAGCAGGTCTTCCTCTCTCAGAACCAATTCCCTCATACTACATATGCCTTGGAAGTATTCTTACCTTCAGGATGAGGGGGAAAAAAATCAGAAGGGCACAGAGCACCTTACACACGTCACAAGATCGTGGCATGAGAAATTGGCTCTAAGCACGATTTTAAAAAGTTACATATAACCTATAAGCTATTTCTACCGGAGGACTCTTCCACACGCTGGTTTCATTCGGAATAATGGAAACATATATAAGTAACAGTTAACTTGATTGGACATTGCTAAGAGTTAGGTAATTATATATACTTTTAGAAGATCATTTTCAGAAATGCTAATGATATACCAATAAAACAAGGTCTTTGAGTAGAATTTTTGAAACTGGGTTCCAGGTAAATCTTTTCAGAAGCCAGCATGTGAGTAGGGGTGAAGCCCAAGATACACACAGACTTTATCCAAGGGGAACTTCAGTGGTCAGTTTTTCAACAAGACTACCATCAAAGTCTTTTGATAACTTGTTGACATTTTCAATACTAAGAATTGTCATTTAAGGTCTTAACATAAGATAGATAATGCTCTATCATATGGAGAGGAATTCCAAGACTCCAGGGCACTGAGGTAGGGGTGACAGTAGGTATAGGAGGGACAAGATGAAGTACCATGGAAAGGAGAGGGACGAGAGCTCCTGGTACCGTGCACGAGGGAAGCAGCTGTACAAAGGACCACCATCCATTTCTTAGGACTCAATACTGTGGGAGAAATGGGGTTGGCAATGGGCCAGACTCCTAGAGTCCCATCAGATCAGAGAACACAGCATGCTTCCAGAGGCCTCAGGGAGACACATTTTTAGCCTATCCCCCAAAGGTAGACAGCATCACACTAGGGCAGGCTAGGACTCTAACTCACAAAAGACTGCTTCAGTTAGTTTTCAAGATAAATGATGTAGACATAGTAGTCCACAGCATTAAAAGTGCCTTTGTCATCTGATTATCTATAAGCATGTCCAGAAGCTCTGGAGCTAACACTAGTGAGTCCTGTAACAGGAACAGTGGCAGAGTTAATGCTAAGGGTATTCCTAGACAATTCTCCATGCCAGAAACTCTGCAACAAGGTACCATTCAATGTATATTAGATACTCTACATAAGTACATACAGACATTCTATACATGTAGACACACACTGTGGACAAACACATTTAGACATGTTAACTGTTCTTCAGCTACTGATGCTCAAAGATGACGCTCAAGACTCAAAGGTCTTGGTACCTTTCCCTTCAGGGATTACAAATACTTAGGCAAAACGCAGACAGTGATAGTTCACCTTCTAGAAGAAAGGCAACTTGCTTGGGAAATATTGGATTCACTAGGATGCTACGAAATAATCCGGGTATATGGAACCACAATGTTAACTATCATATTCGTTTCATGGTTCTGAGATACAAATTAAACCACTGCCTTTACTTAAACGAGACAGCAGTTTAAGGAAGTTTTTCCAATAGTGTGGCAAAATACCATGAAGCAAGCAGCTACCGTATTGGAGAGAAGTGTTACTATTCTTGGGCACAAGCAAGGTGGGCATGTACAGAGGTGAAAGGAGTACAGGCTAATACACAGTCCTGTGACTGAATGCTAGTACATCCTAATGAGATGTTTCTATAAACTACCGGGATTTTTTTTTTTTTTAAACAGGCTTTCTCTAACTTACTAGAATCATGCTATTCATGCAAGAGCAGCTGATTCTCTGGTCATAGTACCTTCAACTAACCAAGTAGAAATAGAGGAAATATTAAAGGAGGAAAAAAACATCTGAATGTCATCCTGTTAGTTTTGAAGATATTTTGATGGGAAGATAGTAGTTTTAGAGAGTACAGTTTCAAGGCTGGAAACTGGACAGTTTTCAGCCGCAGAGGAAGCTCACCTCTTACGCCTTTCTCTTCCTCTACAGATGATATTCTACTTAATACTTTGAATTTTAAAGGGATTGCTTTGACTGTAAGGTAAAACCATTTTGAATACAGAAAAAAAAATAAGATTAAATGTATACAGGTCATTCCAGTAGCAATCTTAATAGTGACACAGCAAGGAGGCTATAGGGGTGGAGATAAGCTAAGAAGCTGCACATCCATCAGATAGATCCTCCATCCTCAGTCACTGGGATCAGACTGATTTCAGATTCAGTCTGACGGCCACTGGTCCTGATGAAGAACTGCAGCTGTGTTGCTCCTTATTTGTCTTGATATAGAAAAAAAAAAGAGAAGTGTGTGGGGTTGGGGGAGGTGGTATTTGTTTCCAACGTTGTTTTGTTTCAACCAGGACATGATCTATGCCTGCACGTCTACGTAAAATGAATCTATTCCTGGATGGAAAGGTATCAATCACAGAGATGATTTTGATTCCTAGTTTAGATCCCACAGGAGTAAGGTAACATTCCTATAGAAGACCATACATCCTACTGCTGCAGCTCCGAAGAGCTGGTTACTGCCACCAGCCTTCAGAAAACGAAAGTGGCTCAGGATCAAGCCACCCTCAGTCGCCCTTCAAGCAAGATGACTCCACTTCTGAATTCCCTTGCCTGGCTGGAATGCAATGCACACCTGAGACAAACTCCTGTGCCTCCCTGAGGTCCCCAGTCCTGTCTTTCTCATGCTCCCTTCTGTCCTGTGTCCAGCACCAACAACAGGTGCCAGGATGACGCAGAAGTGTCCCACCTTGGGACACCTTGACTCCCAGCACTGCCATTTTTAATGTGAGCAACTATGAACTTTCAACTTCACCTCCGTGACTGGGCAGGATTTCACATGTAAAGTCTAGGATTTACTAAAGCACAATGCTTGTCCAGTTATGTGTTTCACAATGGATTAAAAATTTAAACCTAAAACAAAAAAAGTACAACAATTGATCAGGAATACATAAAATAACTGTGCAGAAGTGCAAATAAGAGAAAGCAGGAGAAAGGATCTGTAACCCTCCTCCTCACAAAAGGTGCATTAGTTATAAAGTTGTCCAAATTATCAAAGCAAAGAACTCAAGAGCAAAGACACCTGTACAGAAACTAACAAAAATATACAATATAAAAGGTTACTAATGCACCATCTAGTCACAGACTGTTTCTTAAATATATTCACGGATTACCAGAAAGATCTTGAAAAACCCTATTTTGCTCCATGACCAGCACTTCCTGGCCGCCGATGGATTCTAAGTAACTTTCTGCTTAATGCCTGGTGTTTCAGGTCGGTGGTCCTTTCTCTCTGACACATTGCGCTTGACCTTGGCAGTGACTGGAGATGCATCTGGGTTAAGGGAAGGACTTGAGTGTGACTTCTTCAGTCCCACTGGCTCATTTCCGTCAGTAGTCAGGAGCTCTTTGCCTCCTTCTTTCAGAACGCTGACGTAAATTTCATAACGGGTTTTCTAAAGGCAAAATCAGAGAAGTGTGGTCAGTACAGTTTACAATTACATGTGTGTAACACACCTAGCATATTACTTCACACAACATAGTAAGTTTTTGAATTTCTGACTTTATCCCAAGCTGATAAAATACTTCTGTACTCATAACTGCGGGATGATGGCTAACTCATTTATTCAGGTAAGAAATTAACCTAGAATTTCCATCAGTATTTATTTTGGATTCTGAAGGAATGTCAATGTACTAGATAGGTACATGCATCTGAAACACACATGCCCAAGAGGGTGTGGGCAGGGGCAGCTTAACTGGATAGTTCTTCCACTCTGAATCCACCTACTGGTCCCCTGTCTGGCAGCAACTCATTCCAGAAGCCATTCTGAGTTTCCACTGCTTTTCTTCTAGGATCAGCCAATTCTCAGTCTCAAGAATATGAAGAGTGGTTACCAGGAAACAAGATGAGGCTCGCAGCACATGGAATTGCTTTCTGGTGCTTTTCTCATTCTATACCCTTTCTTTTGTGACTGGCTGTTTAAGGAATGGCATCTAGGCTTCATATAGTCCCTTTCCTCCCCTCCTCCATCTCTTGTGCTGATATTTTATTTTCTAATCACTGAAAATACTGCAGAGGCATTTGTCTTATCCTAGCCCCAACAGCGCTGTTTCTGTCCAAGTAACTTGTCTAGACTGTTGCACGGACATATTGAAAATTACAGATCCCTGATTTGGTACATTCTAGTCAAAGCATGTTTTTCAGCGTGCTGCTTCTATAGAGGAGGACTCTGGACAAGCCCTACAGTGTTTTACTTGTCAACAAGAGCACGCCACATATAAGGCTTTCCAAACACAGGAAGGCAAATGCTCTTTCAGGACTATGCATCTTTCGGGAATTTTTCTAGTCAGATTAAGGGTTTGTATACTCCGCTTCAAGTGCTGCATTTCCAAGTTATTTTACTCAGTGCTAGCTGGTCAACCTTTCTGCAGTAGAGCACAGCACTGGCTTTGACATTCACCGAGTGTCCTCATGCTAGCATGAAGTCATTCACACAATTCATACAAAACTTGTATGAATACTTGTAGCATTATTATTCCTTTTCACTTCTAAGGAAAGAAGCACAGGGAAGCTCAAAGTCAGAGGCATAGGAAGAAAACTTTGATTTGATTCCGAGCAAGGTTGACAGCAAAATCCACTTTGTAAACAGTTTCTTTCTAGAAATGGCTATATAGATGAATGTAGATTGTAGGAAGGACTCACAGACACTGTTGGTTGATCAATCAAAAGCTATTCTCAATTTCCTCTTTCTTGTCCCTGAAGACCAGCACAAAGTAGAGAGCAGCTTGCCTAGCCTCTCCAGCAACTAGGATGGGCATGTGATGCTCCAGAGACAAGTAGACAGAAAAGGAATGCTGGGCGCTTCTGGACTGGCATGAGAGCAGACTTTAGCAGCTCTATAACCTTACTCTTTGTAAAAAGGTTTATTTTAATTTGTGTATGTGTGTGCCTATGTACCCAAGTGCAGTGCCTTCAGAGGCCAGAATAATGAGAGATTCCTAGCATTACAGGAGGTTATAAGCTGCCCATCATGGGTGTTTTGGAATTGAATCTCCAGAGCAATGTGCACTCTTAAAGCACTGAGTCATCTCTTTAGCTTCAAGCATTGCTCTTTCCCCTCATCTGACATGACTCCTAAAACTGTGTTCATGTGATGTGGGGGAAGGGTGTATGGAGACAAAAGGAAAACATACTTGGCCTGAGGGAAAATGGAAAGACACCCTCCCCCCACCCCAAAAAAAGAGGAAAATGTCTGATTTTCTCTGAATCCAAGTCTAAAAATCCAATCTAAAACCCCTCAGATTCATAAAGACAAGCTGCAACTTTCTGCATGTAAGAAGGCACTATCAACAGTCCTTATTTGTCATTGAAAGTATTACCAATTGATAAATATTCCAATTGTCAGAGGGAAGAAAATAAAAGGGAACATGCTGACTATTACCTCAGAAGGCCGCATGAGAGCTTAGTCAGAGCGTTACTAACCGAAAGGCCATCAGCATTACATACGCTACGTGTGCTGCCCAATCAGAAGACCAAGCTACATGAAACCCAATGACACCCTGGATCTACAGCCACAGTTATCATAAGACTTCATTATGCTGTCTCCAATCTGTCCCGCTGGTAAAATTAAAACTGTACAAAGATTATTTTCATTGAGTACATGATCTTGTATATGTGACTTATAGGCAGTTTAAATAGACTCAGGAAGACACGGTGCAGCACACTATTCTATGACCTGAAGCATTCATGCAGTGAGGGGATATGAAAGACAGTGAGTGTATTTATAAGCCATAAAAAGGATGCAAGGAGAGAAGGCGGCAGGAGATGATAGGGCTAGTTTCTGTTATTGTGGAGAAGCAGATCACTGAGAGTTTCCCTGAAAAAAAAAAAACCCATGAAGGAAAGCATTTTCATCATGCATCTCACAGCTCCACCACCATGCAGGTAGCACCGATTGACTTAGGGAAGCCGTCTGGCTGCCTCTTTGATTACTTCTTTAGCACTCCTGTACACTCTTCTCAAAAGACACTGATGTGAGAGACAGAGCATGCTGTCACTGCTCAAGGCACCCCACGGCCGCTGATCCTTAAAACACTTCTAGACCCAGATCCTTCAAATGGCCTAGATACCACGCATCTCTGCTGTCGCTCCTTGTGTCCCCAACACCACAGCTTTTCTCTTAAAGAACTCTCTGGGCTCCAGTGATCCAGAGGGACTGCCTCCCGGCTGCCCTTGCAAATGCCAGACAGACACACTCATCCAGGGCCTCTTGCCTTTTCTATTTTCTTTGTCCCCAAAGTGCTTCACCCACAAATCTATGGAGATCACACCCTACTGTCCTTCCCCACTTTCAGACTTCACGATGTCACTGTCACACCATGGCCTGCCAAGTTAGAAATAAGTCACCTCTTCTCCTCCCTTCGCTTGTTTCTCTCCTCATCAGTCTTTCCCGCTCCAACGGCCTTTTTAGAGAACCTTGTTTATTTCTCTCTTGTCCCCTAGATGCTTAGAGAGGAAGGCAAAAACAATTGCTTTTGTTTATTAAGAATAAACATTGAATGCTCACTGAATGTATGAAGAATATGTGTAAGAGAAAATAAACTTACCCAAGTCTAGCAGAAGATATATTCTAGACATATTTTATGTATACAGATTATGCCAACTTTTAAAAAATGAAGACAACAGGGATTTAGATGTTGACAGAACTTCTGAGAATACATCATTGCTTTAGGTATTCCGCCACTCTTATGTCTTCCATGAATCACTAAGGTCTGACTTGTCGTTCCAAACTTACTCCTTTGCCCATATCTACTTGATCTTGACTGTGGAGATACTGTCGGTGACAAACCCTAAGCAGGGGGACCAAATGTAAGCTGCCTAGCTAAGACTGAGTCCCTCTCTTCAGAGACAGACGGATATTTCAGAGGACCATAAAACACAGATCTATTTTACGAGCATCTCTTATGGAGCAGTAAGAGAAGAACAGACTTTATTACCCACTATAAGCTTAAAGTGATCCACTGGACTACTCTGCCTGTACTCTGGTGCTTCTGCATTTGGAGAGTGATTTGATCTTCTGATTGTGTTTGTGAACTCTCTAGGGTTCACAGACACAACTGCACCCTAAAGACAGACAGCTTTTTCGAGGCTTATTTACATCTCTCTGCATGGTCATTCTCACATCCCATTTTTATGTAATGTGTTATGATCACATTTATGCCTTGATATGGAAACTAAACTAAGATTGGGTGAGCCTCTGGGTCAGAGAATAGTGGTCTCTCACCTTACCAATTAGAACTAATTAGCACTAGACAGACAATAACAATATTGAAGGATTATATTTTACTGACACATTTTATAAGTGGATGATCCAAAATGGAGTATGTAGGAAAGAAAAGGCAAACATCAAAAAACAGGCTTTTTAAATTAAGTTAATATCACTCCAAAATGTCATCACTACATAGTAAACTAACAGTATCTGATCAGGGGCCTTAAATCAGATGAGATGTTAAAAATGAGTCCATGAAAAGCTCAGGGTTATGAGACACCTACGGATGGCAATGCCATTAACTAGTGAATGTGAACCTTAGTCCATTCTAGATTATTGCTTTGCCATCATTCTTCAGTCTCGTTAGCTTGTGCCTTTCATTATAAAGGACAAAAATGTTTATGAGAAGAAGGGGTGTGTGAAAAATTTTGTTACCATTGGCAATGCTATTAAAAATCTGTCTCCGTCTAAAAACTCTGTAAGTGCATTCTCAGGTCAGATCTATATTTCTGAGCTGTATGATCACCTTTCTTCCTCAAAGCTGTCACAATAGTGTAAACAGATTTCCAGCAGTCTAGACTACATGACCTAATCCATTACCTGATAACATCCTCAGACGGGATTTCTACAACGTACATGGGTGAAAGCACTTAGGTGCCCAAATGCGTAAGTGTTGTTTCTGAGAGATGAGCCAGCAAGTTTTCTCTGATAGTTTCTTTCTTAGAATTAGCTGTTTTCGTGAAGCTTCTATCAACATCAAGTGCAAAGGACAATTCAAATACGAGCGGCTTTTTAAAAGCTAAGATAAGTTCTTCAATCTGTAACCTTTTTAGCTTTTACTATTTTTATTAAGCTTATTCTTCATTCCCTGTTTAAAAGATTGTTTTCTCCAATTTGTAGGAAAAAGTTATTTCTCTTTGTAGCAAGGTCTATGAGGGCAAAATACTGTACTTAAGCCCAGGGATGATGCTTCTTGGATTAAATGTTAACTACCCTCTGAAGACAAAAGACAGAAAACAGACCTCAGTGACTGAAATCTTTGAAACTAATGTCCTCACAACCACATGTAAGCTAACTGCATCTGATAAGTTTCCCCTCTCCCGAACCCTGCTCAGGATCTCTCGTCTCATTTAATATAACAGCGTCTCCGCCCTCCGTTCTCTGAGGCAGGAATGCAACTGGCACACTCCCAATGAAAGCCATGCTGCTCTGTAACACTAGCTGCCCGTGTATAGTCACAGCCCAATGCTCCAGAAACCACACCCTGAATATTTTCTCCTATCATCTTGTTTTCTCACAGAGGCAGGGTAAGAGGTCATCTTTGGACAGAAGAAGCAGTGACATACAAGCAAATCACACTTTGCTTCTAGATTTCTATATAGGGAAATAAAGAAATAAATAAGAAATAAATGCCATATGAAAAGAAGCAGAGCACAGAGCACGGAGTTTGCAGAGTGCTTGATTACTCAAGCACAGACTGGCCATTTCCAGCCCGAATTCCTGGAGGTCACGGCAGAACTGATGTGCAATTTACTTTCTTCTTGACCACTTAGCTTACTCAACTCTATTTGCAAACCTCCGAAAGCAGCAGCAGGCAGAACAGGCTCCTAACATGAAAGAGCCTGAGGGTTTTCACCCCATCCTTCTCACACAGCAGGCAGCTATGTGCACACACTAGGTAAGCCGCTATCTAAATACAGTAAATGCCATACATTATCAGTGTGCATACCTTGCATTCTGGACAAACTAAAGATGTCTGCACACTAGTTTTTGTTTGTTTGTTTGTTTTGTTTTGTTTTGTTTTTATTAAGGGTTGATTTTGGCTTTAATGTTCTCTAATGAGCTCACTGATGTGTAGTTTCTAAAATAATTAAAAATTAAAGCCTTTTGTATAATGACATAAAGCTTTTTTTTTTTTTTTGTAGAAGTGAAAAGCTTGTACTAACACACACAAAAGGAACTGTGCCTACAGTGTTTTGAGAGCATAACCTGTTGTCATTCTATGGTCCCTTCCTTGCCCACACCATAATCCTTATGGAATCCAGTCAGTGGAAGAAATTAGAAAATCAAATCAGATTGATTCACCTCCAAAATTTTACACCTACAGGACATCGAGATCATGCCTGAGTTCCACCTATTTCAAAGAATTTGGATACACACAGATGAATATCTTATGCCTAGAATAAATTAAAACCCAAGCAGGCTCAAACCTGTAATTCACTTCCTACGTCCTCCTGGAGATGACTGCACTGAGAACCTCATGCATGCTGTCAAGTACTTTACCAGTGAGCTTCATTTCCAGTCCTCTTTTTACTTTTAATTTTAGGACACGGTCCCACTAAGTTCCCTGTGCTGCCTTGCATGCTTGTATAGCACAGGATTGTTTAAAATGTGAGTTCCTCTTGTCACAGTTTCTAAGTCAACTGAAATTATAGGCCTAGACAAACAGGTCCACCATGTTACGTTTTTCCATGAAAACAGAACACTATGTGTAGACACCAAGCAGACTCATCCAGCCCATCACTCCAAGAAAGCCTTTGCTCTTTATTCTTTGAGTTAACCAATTCCTTTCTTAAAAGACATCTTCTACGCAACCAACACAAATCTGAATTTTTTATGACCAGTGTGATCCTATTCCCTACTTGTAGTTTATGCCTTCAAAACCCTGGAACTCTGTAGAACTGCCAAGATTCTCCTCAATTTTTTTAGAGCTAAAACTGTTTATACTTTTCTGTCTCTGTTCCTCTTACAGGCCAACAGGTCTGTCTTTGTTGAGCTTGTTTGAATACCTCTAAAGGCTCCTCCTTCCCTACGGGGTCTTCGGAGAAACAGGTGAGCAGACTGGACATAGAGAGCTGCGCCCTACCCACTGGTCCTCCTGCTCCAGACTAGGACTGTCCTCTCTGTGGAGGAGGGGAGGCTTGGGAAGGAGAGAGTTAAGACTGCTGCAGACAAGCACCTTCTCCACCAGAGCCACCATCATTCCTCACACAGTCTACACTAGTATTTGCTCATGCTTTTTTTTTTTAATTAAACTAAAAATTCTTAATTTAAAAATCTATATAAAGCTTACAAAGGAGTACACATGGCTCCAGCTGCATAGGTGTAGCAGAGGATGGCCTTGTCATGTGCCAATGGAAGGAGAGGTTCTTGGTCTTATGAAGGCTCCATAGATGCCCCTAGTGTAGGGGAATTGAGGGCAGGGGGGGGTGGAAGTGGGTAGGTGGGTGGGTGGAGGAACACCCTCATAGAAGCAGGGGGAGGGAGGATTGATAGGGTGTTTCCGGGAGGGAGGGAAACCGGGAAAGGGGATAACATTTGAAATGTAAATAAAGAAAATATCCAATAAACAAACAAACAAACAAACCCAGCTCCTAGTGCAGAGAAAGGATCATCAAACAGGTTAGGAGCAGAATCCGTCTCTTGTAAGGAACTAAACTACCCTAGCATGCAAAACTAGAGTGGGCATTCATTCTCCATGGCAAAAAATACTTAAGCAATAACTGTTAACTACCCAGTGGGGATTCATCAATACTTTAAGCAGTAGGGGAATACATCCCTATTCCATAAAAATAAAATAAAATAAAAAATAAAAAAAATTTAAAAAAAAGAAAAGAAAATATTAAGCATTTTGTTTTCTAAGAGAGGCTAAAAAAAAAAAAAAAAGACTGTCTAGTTTCAACCCACAAACAGGGCAATCAATGGTGTGTGGCTATGCCAATCCTCAATAGTAATACCCAGGTCTCCTTGGTAACAGTTTTGATCATAAATGAGTATAAAATTAATCAATGATGAGAAATTCACCCTGACTGACCATTGGATTACTGGAATTCAACAATTTATTGTTCAGCAAAGAGAAACAAGTTGTGTCTTGAACCACAGGCATATAAAATTAAGCTTCTATTTGCTAAAGATACAAACATTTAAACTAGAGAAATACTGCTTGCTGTTTCTGTAAATTTTCCCTTTACCTCTCTAAGACAAGAACTTTATCTTTTTTTTTTTTTAATTAGGTATTTTCTTTATTTACATGTACATTTTCCCTTTCCAGGTTCCCCTCCAAAACAAACAATCAAACAAACAAACAAACAAAAGCAAGAACAAACCCCTTTTGCCTCCCCCTTCCCCATGCCTTTATCTTAAAAAAAAAAAAAAAAAAAACCCAACATTTTATATACTCGTGTTAATTATCCTTTGGGTTATATTTTGATTTTGCTTCTGATTCCACGAGAATTAACTGAAGTTATCCACTGCATCCTTAAGAATATGTTTTTGCTCTCAGTGTGCGTGTGTGTGTGTGTGTGTGTGTGTGTGTGTGTGTGTGCGTGGTCATGCAGTAGGTACACTGCACATGTACATAAGCCCGAGTTTGACTTGAATTTCTCCTTCAGTACTCTCAATTTTATGAGACAGTGTCTCTAGTGAACCCAGACCTCACTGATTTAACTAGCCTGGCTGACCAATGAGCTCCAGTGATCTGCCTGTTTCTATTCCCCAGTTGGTGGAGGTGCATAGGCTTACTGTTATACCTAGCTTTTATAAAGGTTCTGGGAATCCAAACTAATATGTGCATGCTTGCTTGGCAAGAACTTTGCCAACCATGCCATCTCTTCACCCCCAGTTCCCAGAGTCCTTCACTACAGCGTGTCTGTCACAACTATACAGTACAAAAATCATCAGTGTTAGTCACGATGGGCAGATCAGTCTCTCTATCCTTTAGGCATTCATTCCTTAAAGCATAACTTGAATGAGCTTTGATGGAACTCTGGTCTAGGCTATCTAGTCCATTGCGCGCTCACTACAATATATTCCCATTTTATTACTCTTTGAACCTGAAGCATTCTCTATACTGTGAATACAGAATGTCCTCTCAAAAACTTAGGTTGAAATTACATTCCAACTATGCTATGTTAAAAGGTAGGGCCAAATGGGACCTTTAGGAGGTGATGAAGAGTCTGCCCTCTCTAGTGGATTAATGGATTCATTCAGGTAAATGGGTTTATCTTATGATCAAATCTGTAATCAAGGTTAGTTTGGCCAAGTCTTTTACACACATGATGCATATTGTCTCACAATGCCCTATGCACAGCTGGGAGTCTGCTAGCAAAGTGATGAACCATGAACTACTGCCATGAGCCAAAATGAAATCTCTTAATTACTTATTCAGATTGTGTGAAATTATTAGCAACAGAAACAAAGGAATGTAAGTACATCATGGTGTATTTGTGATTGTGTGCTCTGCATGCGTACTGGTTGGTCTTCATTGTTAACTTGATCTGGAATCAAATAAGCCATACCTCTGTGTTAGTCTGTAAAAGGCATTTTCTGGAAGGATTGACAGGAACAGGGAAGGTATCCCAGACATAAGGAGGTTAGAGGGAAACGCTGTTCTTTGACTGCTTGCCTTTGCCTCTTGCTGGTGAAGCTATCTATTCTACAGCTGCTGTCTACCACTGCTGCTTCCATCAAAACCCAGTTCTCCAGCCTGCAAGTATACACTGAATATTCATAGTTCTTAAGAAGCCCTTCAGGCCTGCAGCACACAGGACTTCTGAGGCACCCAGCCTTGTGGGAGAAACCTACTGGGTTCTCAGTCTCTCTAGCTTCCAGGCTGTGGTCCCACTTGTCCATTAATGGCTCTCTACCAATGGGCGGTCCAAGAACCCAGGATTGTTCAGTCCATGAGGCTGGATGCCTCAGCTTGTCTTCAGTTTATGCCGGAACCCTAAGAAGTAGGCTCTGATAGCAGTGAGGGAATGGACTCGCTAGGGAATGCGTTAACAAGCAGGAAAAGAGACTAAAGCATCCTTTTTCATGTTCTTTATATGGGTTGCCAGCAGAAGGTGTGGCCAGATTCAAGGTGGATCTTCCCACCTCAAATGACTTAAGAAAAAAAAAAATTCCTTCACATGTGTACCCAGCTGTTTGGGATTTAGTTCATTGAAGACGCAGTCAAGCTGACAACCAAGAATAGTCGTTACACTTATATTCAGGAATTTATTTCTGGAATCTCTTCTGTTTCACTGAACTACTCCCCAACAACTGATTTTTAATATATACAGAAGTTTCACATTAAGTTTTTGTTGTCTGTTTGTATTCATGTGCTGAGGATTAAACCCAAGACCTTATGCACACCTGGTAAGCACTCGACGGCTGAGCTATCCCCTAGCTATCAGAAGTACACGGTTTTGATTAGTACAGAGCTTTGCGTTTTGAGAAAGTGTCTTGCTACAGTGCCATATGCTGGTCTCGACTCTGGCTCCCACCACGTCATTCTCCAGGTACTCTAGAACTATTGGCAGATGACTCCCAGTCTGTGTTCATTATACTCCTCCCCCTTTTTTTCAGAGAGCATTTACCATTCTCCTTTGGATGATATGTTAAGCAAAAGGAAAATGACAGCCATTAAAGAAGATGCTTCAGGGACATATGCACAGCTGATAAAGAAAAGACTTATTAGGGCTTGAGTCATTTCAAGTAAATAACTCAGTGCTTAGTCTGTCTTCTCAAGGCAAGTCACGAACTTCTCCTTAAATGAAGCTCAGAGTATCTGTTTCTACGCTTTTCTTCCCTTTGGTGGCAACTGTAATCAGTTAAAAATGACAGTGCCCGACTAATACAGATGTAGAGGCCCACAGCCATCCATTGGACTGAGCACAGGGTCCCAATGAAGGAGCTAGAGAAAGGACCCAAGGAGCCGAAGGGTTTGCAGCCCCTTAGGAGGAACAACAATATGAACTAACTAGTACCCTCAGAGCTCCCAGGGACTAAAACTCCAACCAAAGAGTACACATGGTGGGACTCATGACTCCAGCAGCATGTGTATAGCAGAGGAGGGCCTAGTCAGTCATCAGTGGGAGGAAAGGCCCTTGGCCCTGTGAAGGTTCTATGCCCAAGTGTAGGGGGATGCCAGGGCCAGGAAGCAGGAGAGGGTGGGGTGGTGAGCAAGGGGAGGAGGGAGGGAACAGAGATTTGTTTCAGTTTTTGTTTTTTATTTTATTTTACTTTATTTTTTTCGAGGGGAACCTGGGAAAGGAGATATTGTAAATAAAGAAAACCTATAATAAAAAAAGGAAAAAAAGATTAAACTTCAAGACTTAGTCCTTTTTCACTGTGTAATATAATATGAAATTCCAAATGACAAAGAGTCTTGATTCTATTTGATCTGAAATGAGCACCTAGATATTGCTGATCTTTGCTCTCTATCTTTGTACATAATTTAAGATAGCATTCAACTAAAAGGAAAAAAATTAAATTTCCAGGAATTCTATTAACTTGTGCTATTTTGGTTCCTCAGATCCAAAACATATGACACCATGTCTATGATGCTGTCTACAAAGGAGGTGGCATTCAGTTCCAGGCTAGACCCAGTTACTGAGACAGACTAGGGTACCAATTATCTTTAAGTAGGTTAATGGGATTTCTCTTTAGCAGTCACTAGGGAGACAAAGGGAAATAACTCTTGTCTCTATACTTTCGTGAACAAGGAACTTAGTATCTAGAAAATGTTTCAAAGGTGGGTTGCTTTGTGGCACCTGGCATGGGGCTGGAATAGGCCTTCCATTGCTCTTAGGAATGGGAAATTCGTCAGTTGCAGAGCTCCCATTTTGGAGATTACTGGTACAGCGTTGAGAAATGAAAAATGAGCAACATGAGGAAGTAATCAGCATTTTATCAAAAGGAAAGATATCAAACTAACTACCCACTAACAACTATGAACAAAAAGCAGAAAGTTCAATGGAAGCTTAGCCAATTCTAATTAATACTGTGTGGCCTCCAGACACTTTCCCATAATGACTGTAGGCAATGTATTCTTGTGCTTAAACATACCAGGTTGAGAAGAAATAAAGTCAATTTAATTGACAAGACAAATAAAAACTCAGGAAAGAATGCATCTTTAAGAATGCCCCAGATTTTTTTAGATTTAGCATATTCTCTTAAAATGTTGTTATGTCTTGTTATAGTAGACATTTGTTGTTTCTAAAATTGACTTCTGCAGGCATGTGGCCTGTGTGGGTCCTCCTTGTGTTAAGCCATGAGCATATGCTACTCTGGGTCACAGTTTAGGAGTGGGGACTCAGGTGAACTCCAGCCCACTAAGTCAAAGTGAAACCATGCCTGGTTTCAGTCATGAGAGAAGCTGACACTCTTATGATTAATAAAAATGTGAGAGCACATTAACCAGCAAGTATCTTCCTTCTAAGCACAAAGGAACATGTTTCAATCGGTTCTAGGCCACTATAACAGAATAAATATTCAAGGGTTCTAACAGAATTACAGAGTTCTTTGACTCATTCTCTGGAGGTTGAGAAATCTAAGAGCATTGACTTATCACTTGGCAAGGACCTTTGTCATCTGATGGCAGGAGGAGGAGGAAGAGGAGGAGGAGGAGGAGGAGGGTACAAAACAGAACAAGCCAAGGACATGCCTAGTTTTCTAACAAAGTCCTTCTCATAGGACTAACCTTGTCTAGGACAATGACTGCAATCTACCTGTCAAAGCAGAGCTCTCATGACCTAGTGAGCTCTTCTTACTTATGTATGACACATGCATTTAGGGACTTTCAAATGACAACATTCCACTTCTACTTTCCAAAATTCAAGTGTTTCTCACAATGCAGAATACTGATTCTCTATCCCAGTTTGCATGCTCATTATGTGGGGTATGTTCTGACAAGCCTGTCATAAATTTAAAGTAAGCTAAATATGTATTCAATACAGCTAACCTAGCAGAGACCACAGCTCAGCAGCATGTCTCCAGTCTAGAATCTCATGTAAGTAAGATACGGTGGCACTCAAAGCACGCACTCCTTTTAATTGAAGGTGTCTCACCGTCAAAGAGGCTGTGATACTCACTAGACCTCACAAAATAAAAGGTATTTTATTTTTGTTCTAAGGTACTTATTCTTTTTCTAGGCATTCTCTTCCTAGAGTATAAAAACACACAAAAAAATGTTTTGTTGTACTCTTATGTAAGCCCAAAATTCAACAGGGAAGACAACATTAAGTCTTAAAGCTGGAGAGATCTCAACTTCATGTCCTGTCTCCTGGCCTAAGGATGAAAGCCCTTGGCTGGTAAGATTCAGCCTCAATCCTTTGTTGTGCTTTGTCTGGGCATCAAACTACATGGAGGTTGTATCTAATGCCTGCAGTTTTCCTAGGCTGGTATTTGCACACCAGTAGCTCTATAGTTATGGAGTCTTGAGGGCTTCCCCTCTAAAGCATCAACAGGCATTTCTCCTATGGCAACTCAAGAGGGGTTGATTTCACATCTCTACTAGCCCCATTGGGCTCTGAAGTGGTTGCTTTTCTATGACAAATCTCTTTGAGTATCCTCCAGATTTCTTTGAAATCTCAGTGAAGGAGACGATGGAAAAACTCTTTCATTTCACACACTCATAGTCAGTACCGAAATGAAATTACCAAA
The DNA here is from genome assembly GCA_019843815.1 of Montemys delectorum. NCBI lineage: Eukaryota > Metazoa > Chordata > Mammalia > Rodentia > Muridae > Montemys > Montemys delectorum. Next base: position 26,125 of record JADRCD010215711.1, on the reverse strand, counting down.
ACTTATGACTTACATTTTCCAAGTAGAGGATGAAGCTGTATCTGGGGCTGCTGAAGCCATAGTTATGGCTGAGGGATGCTACACAGGAATTTGTGAATTGCCCCCTACATGTTAAGATCCTATGGTCTCCTCTCTGGAAACTTAGTCATCAAGACTTCTGGAGCTATCATCTTCAGACATCGGGCATAGCCTTGGTGTCTCTTTCTCACTGTTTCAATGGCCTCTTCTACGTAGTCTAGCCTCTCCAGCAACTAGCTGCTTGGCTATCCCTGCGGTTTGTGTTCCTAAAGAGGACTCTTCATACTTTATAGGATCATGCTTTAACATTTCCAAATCTTTTTTTTCTCTGTTTTCATTTGATGATAAATTCTGTCTTTAATTTTGGTCCTCTTTCATCTTACTATATGTGATTAAAGGTAGCCAAGCCATTTCTTCAATATTTTGCTTACAAACTTCTATTATTAGAATTTATCAATTTTAAATCAGCCTTTGCTAATGGCCTAGATTACAGACAATTCTGCTTTGCACCTATTTAGCAAGCGTGGCCTTGACACCCAGTTTTAGTACACTAATTATCATTTCTGAGACTTTGTACTTCTTGAGTTTGTCTATGTTATGCCAAGTACTACTGAAGTACTCTCTGGGAAATATGAGGCATACCTTAATTAGCTTCCTTTCTCAGAGCCCTTAACATAATTATCTTTCTGCTTCACTCCTGACAATATGGGCCTTTCCTGCATTTATCTCAGAACTGTCATCAGCTACCCACTACCCAATTCCAAAGTCACACCAACATTCTAGCCATTTGTTACAAAAAAAAAAAAAGTTTTACTTCTCTATACTTGCTGTCTATCAATCTATGTGTTTATAGAGAATGCCTGAGGAGGGAAGTTTATAAAGAACAAAGAATTATGAGTCTTCATGTAGTACTATATACTACAGTGCAGGGCAGAAGGCAAGAGTGGCCAGGAGTGAGTGAACAACAGTGGGTTGAATTCACTTATTAGGATCTACCACCCAACATGATTGGTTACATTTATAACACACTAATTTCATGTGGCACTCAAATTACATTGGGATGGTGAATTGTGAAGCCAGCATTCAACAACTCAACTAGAATTTCAATCCTAAACAACTGGCTGCAGTCTCACTCAGTAACAGGGTTTGCGACTCAAGACACCTTCAGGCATTAAGACAGATATAGAGCTATTGGATGAGATACGATGGAGCCAGCAGGAAGGAAATAGCTTCTTTCGCTTAAGTAATTGACACTGCGATCAAAGCACGTGTGCTGCCACTCACAGTCCATGCACCCTGTACTGCACTTAGTCACCTTGGTGAGGCTGAGATCGAGCCCACCTTCTATATTTCTTCCTCAGTGACTGTTTCCCAGTCTAGCAATGATTTAGAGGTTTATGCTGATGTACCTTCTCCACCCTCTCTCTCTTCAGGTCTAGCTCAATGTAAGGATCAGTTACCTATTCCAACTATTTTATTGCAGCTGTCTTATTGCATGAGACACATCTTGAAATAAACAACATCTTCATTTTCTAGTAGCTGTTGTTTTTAAAGAACCGAAGCCAAATACTGAGGCTGAGGACAAGGCCGTCAAGAGAATGTGAAGAGGCTGCTTCTTCAAGCACATAAATGTTTCCCAGCGTAGCTCAGCCCACTGTGCTTGACTGGCGGGACCTTTGTGTTTATTCTGTCTACAAACCATCTGTCTTCCTTCTAAAATCTTTATATATTTTCTAATGAACCTTGGAAGCTTGAAAATCAGTGAGAACACTTTTGAATAAAATAAAGCAGAAATAAACTAATGTGTAAAGACATGTGGCTATTGCTGATGCTTACTTCCCCAAACTGGAAGACCATTTAAGTTTCCTTTTTTGTGTACTCATAATGTGATGAACTATTTCAGAGTATATGCCTTCCAAAACCAAACTTTCCAAGAAAATTCTTCTAAGAAAAAAGTCCAGGCTGGAGAGATGACTCAGTGGTTAAGAGTACTGGTTGCTCTTCCAGAGGTCCTGAGTTCAATTCCCAGCCACAACATGGTGGCTCACAACCATCTGTAATAGGATCTGATGCTCTCCCTCTTCTGGCATGTAGGTATGAATGCAGGTAGAACACTCATACATAATGTAAATAAATAAAATCTTTTTTAAAAAGCAAAAAAGAAGAGGAAAAAAGGCCATGACTTCAAGTACTAATTGAGTCAAGAACAAAACTGTCCATTCTCCATCAAATATTAGTCAGAGAAAAAGTACAGGTTTAGTTAATTACAGCCCATACTCAGTAAAATTTGCTGTTTTAGTTAGAAGTGAAGCCTTTCCTACAAGGCTAAGAAGCAAATCTCTCTGTTCTGTGTAGATTTCTTTGTTTAGGTCCTAAACCTACACATTTACAGGGATTTCCAATTATTTACTGTAAGGGCTTGCAGGAATTCTTAGCCATACAGAGAGCTATGAATTTGGCTTGCCATGAAGAATCGCTTGTCCTTAAAGCAACCTGGGACTTAACTGAAATACAGAAACACAGGAACACCCCGGGTGTTGTCAGCAGCAATTTCATATTCTCACAAGACAAAAGTGTCCTTCCTTCCGAGGCATGTGAAAATGACAAGGATTGCTCTGAAACCAAAGGAAGCTTACAGGTGATGACCTTCCCTGGAGCAGGGGAGACTTAATGCTTGGGAGCTGAGAGAGCTGAGCGCGTGCTTCATCCCTAGTGAGAACACAGACTGGATTAACACCTTCCTCTTGTCACTGACCCACCATTCAGGGCTTCTGTGGACCGGCAGGCCTTCTCTTCTCACTTGCTAATGGAATTTTCTGTCACACATGTACCTGTCCCTCTATAAAGGACTGGTACTAAGCTTTCTGAGTGCACTGACTTCTCTGATGCTATCATAGCATCAAGTACTATGATAAAGTTTCACTGAGTCCCTCAGCTGAGCATCAAGGATCTGGAAAATAGTCTAGGATCTGCAGTAGAGCTGTCAGCAAAATATACAAACTGGCCAATAGTTGCCTCCACTCTATTCAGGAAAGAAGTGAGTGGTTAAAGGGATGTCGCTAATAAAGCCAAAGATACTGCACAGGAGCCTCTACGAGCATCCACAGGAGACCAATTCTGTGGCTAAACTCTCTCAGCACACTAGATTCTACATGATCCATTACTTCAATTTTCATCTGACTTAGTGAAAGAAAATGAATCGAGTTTCCAAGAGTATTTATTCATCTCACACACACCACTTTTGATGAAATTCACACAGTGAGTGCTCCTTGGACCTTCCTCTCTGACATAGGTTAATGCAGCTTGACAGACAATTCAACATACTTGACACCTTATCCTGAGTCTGACTTTAATAGTGAAGTGCTAGAATACAATCTTCAAATTCCTTGAGGAGGTATCGATGACAACAAGATCTGATTTCCCCAAAGACGCTCTAAATTCAAGGTTCAGGATATGGAATTGCTATTTCTCCCTGGGCTCCATTTTCAAGAAAAGGACCCAACAGAAAATCCACACACTGGTCTCTGCCTAACAGTGGATACTTTCCTGTGGTTTTGCAAGGGCCCTATCCTGGGGATAGGTTCTTCTCTTAAAGGGTCAAGGGCTCAAAGCAAGGCGATGAGTCCTGGAAGCCAGGGCGTGAGGTGTTGGGAAATTTAATTAGAAACTGTGAAACAAAAACAAGCCCATGGCTTCCGTTACTACAGAAGTGTGAAGAATAATGGCTGCTTTTTGAGAACTTACATTTCCCAGGAATGAACAGATCTTGTCAAAGATGAGCTGCTATTCACTTTTTTCTTTTTATTAATTTTTCGAGTCTTTGGCTGGAAAGGCTTTAGTAGCTTTAGACAACAAACCTTCAGTCTTTTCTAGAAGATGTTCCTTGTATGTCATCTGACTGGAGCAAGGACTCCTTTGCCATGGAGAAGAGTACAATGCTACAGCGACAACTCAGATAGCAACTTCTAGGACAGAATGCAAGTGTAGGGCCTTGGACAGGTTACACTGGAGGCCCATGGAATCCACTGAAGGCCCAAAGACAGACAAACATAACTTCAACATACAGCCAACTCACAGCAAGTTCCACAGTAGATTGACTTTGGATGGTATGTCTAGACAGGCTTTTTATAGGAGAGATCTGGGCCTTACCCAGATGGTCTCACAAAATGACAACCACAGGAAGGACATTAGGGGCAGAAATAGCTGAACAAAGTAATGCATATGTGGTTGTGGGGAAAAATGTTAGTTACCACTGCATGTGGAGAGACACATGGTCTAGATAGGAGAGAAAGGCAAATCCTCTCAGATTCATGTGTGGAACTTGACTTAGAAGGTAAACAGGAGGTGGATTGGGTGTAAGAGCCAGGACAGCTATGGGACAGGTGACACTGTCATCACCCTGATCTTCAGAACAAAACAGCAAAGGACGTGGTGGATGAACTGAAGGAAGGAAAGGCAGCAGGAGGCAACTGCTAGTCTCCTATGAGAGTTATAGAAGCCAGAGGCACAGAAGAAGCACCCAGGCAGAGGCTGTGGTAAAGAGGGCACAGGGTGGAGACCTACAGACAACAAGGTTAAGACATGAGGGCTCAGATGCTCCCAGGTTCAGTCCCAAGGAAGAAATGTCATATCATCGGGGAATGAGGGAAAATGAAGGACATCAAAGAGTCTAGAAGTGCAATGAGTGACGGCGTCAGTTATGACAGACGAGTGTGTGAATGATAAAATAAATCATGGAACATGCAGTTTTCCTCTTCCTGTCTCACAGAAAAGGATGTTTTAAGGTGGCTGTCAGGAGTGAAGGCTGGAGGATACTGGCTTTGCCTTGTGAGAATCCTTAGATGAAGGGCACCCTTGGGATGATGCTGTCATCGAGCGAGAGTTTGGACATGCTGCCTCCCTCCTCATTACACTGGCAATACCAGATGAACGAGCCAAGTCTTAATTCATCAGTCCCCCTCTGCAAAACATGGCGGTGACTGGTGAAGAGAAGTGTACTGATATCACCTGGCAGCCAGGGTGTGCAGGGAGAGCAGGTGCTTCCTCTCACTGCAGCTCATTTCCTCCACTGTATTGACTTTGACCTAAACTCTGTGGGAGGGGGAGCGCAGGGTCACAGAAAGCAGCTGTCCTCCCTGGCACGTTTCCACTCCCGTGGTTCTTTTTGGTACCCGTGTCACAGGTGCATCCTATTCCACTTTTGGAGGCTGTTTGTTTGACGTGAAGGTACTGGCCGTCACTTTGATGTATTTGTTTGGTGCTTAAGTAAAATCACAAACATGAGGCTACAAGGGCTCCTGTCATATTAGGACATCCTACATTGGACCCAGAACAAGTCAAGCTCACTACCATGACTTCTACGAGGTGTTGACTTCACAGACAGATCATAACACACCGCTTAGTAACATCTAGGTTAGCCATACCTCAAACTCCAGATAGTGATCTTTAAGCTTGTATTCATCGACATCCTTGGCTTTGACCTTCTTGTCTGGGGGATATGAGCGATGCTCAGCCAGCTCCGTGGTGATCTGCTTCAGCTTGCTTTCATGGGATTTCAGCTGTTCCTCCTACAGGAAATTTTGAAGTCATTCAGTGTGCAGAAAATAATCAAAGAAAAGCACAGGACGCCCGTAAAATCCTTTCTGCTTAATTACTTCAATTTATCAAAATAGTCCAATGAGGAGCCTTTGGTCCTAAGTCCTTCCAACTTTTTAAGGCTAGTGTTAGTATCCTTTTTAGGATGGCAACAGAGACTCACATTACTAGCCAATCTCTTGTCACAAAGCCATACCATTTCTGAGCCCTTTATCAGCTAAACTTATCACCAAATGAGGACCAGACCTCTTAGGAGAAACCCTGACAAACACGTTAGTTACAAGCTGAACAATTAAGTGCTTTTCCTGAGAGCCACATGGCTTGGCTTCTCCCTTCATGCACACTCAGCAATGCTGTTAGCGTCCCCTGCCTACCATAATGAGCATTTATTTGCATAGTATTTTCTCTTTTGGGAAGAAACTGTGCTATGAAGAAATGCTTTTATGAAACCTATGTGCAGATGAAATTCTTCCCTAGAGTGGCAGAGGTTCTCACTTGCTTCAACTTCATTGACCCAAAGCAGTCGTTCAGTTAAACACAGAGTAATTACGGCCTGAACACCATTAGTCCTCACACTAGGAACTTCCATTCCTGAACACCATTTGTATCAACTTAGTAATATATTTCTTAAAAAGATATGCCTCTCAGTTCTCTCATAACATAGTGAAAATATTCATTCTTTTCTTTTCTTTCTCTTTCTCCCTTCCTTCCTTTTCCCCTTCCTTTTCTCTGCCCCCTCCCTCCCTCCCCTCCTTCCTGTGTGTCTTTCTTTTTGAGACAAGATCTCATTGAGTAGAATAGACTGGCTTTGAAACTCACGAATTACCCTTCTGCCTCCACCTCATGATTGGGACTACAGACGCATAATACATATCCAGCAGCTTTAAACATGCTTGAAACAAAAGCTATTTTAATTCTTTGGCACCCATACAGTTGTGTAGCTGCTTAGCATTCTGCTTTACCATGGAAATTTGTTCAAAATCTTGAGCAATTTTACATGTGCAGTATAAAATAAATGGATGGTAGATGAAAAGGAATTAAAATAACCAATAAATATATAACAGAAACATACTTTTATATTATGTAATTTGTACAGCAAGATAGAGATGAATTTTTAAAGTTACCAGAAAATTAATAATTACAAATAATAAATTAAGGCTGTATAATATTTTAGGTAAAAAGTTACCCAGAAGCATGAGTCATACACAGTATCTTAGGGTCCTCTAAAATAGTGACATCTCTAGAGCCTAAAGAAAATAACTTGCAAATTTAAGATCCTCAAATAGAAAATAAATAATGAAAGAAAAATGAAGTGAAGGATGAAAACAAAGACTATATTCATTTGAAGTACCAGGTATAACAAAATACCCAAAGTGTCCTGGCCAGGAATGGGGGCACAGAGAGAGACATTATGAGAAGATTATGGGAAACCTATCATCTACTCACAGATAATGCCAAAAGCCAATGAAAACTCCTTAGGGAGCTTTGTTTACAATTTTTCATTCATCTATTACGCTCTGTAAAGGAACATACAGACCATGTCACAGATGGATGTCTTTCTAAAATGGGGATGCTAAAGCTCTAAACCCACGCATGCATACTTGAAGATGGAGCCTCATCAAAGCTAATGAGGTCATAAGGCCCAGTATCCTTAGGAGACACTAGAAAGCTGGCTCCCTCTGTACACATGCTAGACACCAAGGAAAGGCTAGAAATCCAGCAACAACAAAAGGGCAGCAATGATATGAAGCCCTCAGGGAGCTATTCTAGACTGTGACCCTGCTGGCGCCCTGACCTTGTTTCTCCAGGACTCAGAACTGTGGGGGTTCCAGGTATATACTTGAAGGAATGAAATAATGTCAAAGAGATGTATGTACTGTCATGGTCACTGTAGCATGACTCGCAGTATCAAAGATATGGACATGAACTATGTGTCCAACAACAGAGACCATTACTGATCAAAATGTAGCAAATATATTCAGCCCTTAAAATTCTAGACATATACTACAGCATGGAAAACACTCTATGTGCTCACTTATATGTCAAACCGCAGGATACTAGATGATAGACCAGTGGCTATATAACCTGGGGATTGTGGGGACTTGGGCGATGTTGGTCAAAGATCAAAAATGTCAGTCAAGAAGAATAAATTCAAGAATTCTATTGTGACTCAAGCCAACTATAATTAATAATAGCATGATACATATTTCTAAATTGCTAAAAATATGTCAAATGTTCTCACCACAAAAGTGGCACATATATCAATTAGCTTGATTAATCACTGCACAATGCATACATACTATAAAAACACAGTATTAATATAGAGAAAATTCTTATTTGTCAATTAAAATTTAAAATGAGATTTCACTTTCTCTTACTCAAAGAGTATTTTTATTCTGAAGGGCATTTAATATTTTTGCTTTTTACATTTAATTAACTGAAATATTGCCTAGGTTGGCTTTGAAATAGTTCTCTTGACTCAGTCTCCCACCCAGCTGAATTATAGATGTGCTCAGTACACCTGAGTAGTGTTAACAGTACACATGAATGAGGCTCAGCTCAGTGTGGTGTTTTAATATATGCTACAGTACACAATGACATGACAGACTATAGAAGTGTGGGTGGGGCGAATGCACAGTTCTGAGCATGAGGAAGGCAACCACAAGAACGACTCCTCATCTGGCATACCACACACACTCCCAGCGTCTTCTCGGTGGGCCCACTGCACTCCCACCATCAGCTAAACCACGGAGTAAGGCAGGAGTTCGGGTGTAGCATGGCAGCAGAGTGCTTGCCTAGCATGCAAGAGGTTTCGGGTTCAATACCAATCACCTGTAAGAGGTGGACATTTCAGTTTGAAAAGTGAGCACAGGACTCTTGTTGTTGTTTTTGTTTTGTTTTGTTTTGTTTTTTTTTAACCAGTGTTCACTTGTGGCTTGCCTTCAGTTAATGTATAGTGATTAGTATCTAATAATTGACCATTCCAAACTTTTATAAGAAAATGAATGGAAGACCACAGGACTAGATACAAGAAACAGTCACTTTACGTGATAAGAGTGTCTGGAAGTGGTTGAAGGGCCTAAGGAAGGCAGAGAGGGCCACAGAGTCTACGCGCTACCTATCTACCTAGCCAGCTACCGGCATATCTGAGACACATGCATCCTTTCTGGCTCATCCTGAACGTTAATCATCACATAGGTCTACAAACTGGACCTGTGCTACGAGTCTCAGATCATTCTGTGTGCATCCAAGCTTGAAAATGACTGCTTTGGTGGGTATAAAAAGTTCTCAATCTACTATCCAGTGTGTGTGCGGGAGTGGGGGCATGATATTCTGTTTGGACAGCTTGGGCAGCTACACCAGAAGGAGGGGGAAACTTTAAGTGTTTGAAGTAGTCTCTCCACCCCCAACAGAAGAAAAATGTACTCTGGCAGCGCTGTGGAGGAAACAACAGAGAAGGTGACTCCTACACAGCAGAGCTGTTCAGGAAGAGCTGTGCCGCACTGGCAGCAATCAGTCTTAATAATCCAGGCTAATATGTTTTGGAGGCAAGACAAGAACAAATTCAAGAAAAGCTCACCAGTGACAGGATAATGAACAAATGTGCTCAAAGCACTAAACACTCTTACTTGGACCTTTGATTTTTCCTAACATCGTTTGTCTTTCCAGAACAGAGCTCACCTTGTTGTTAAGCACTTTAAAAATTCAAATTACCCCAAAGCCTCTGGCATGCAGGAGGCCATGATCAGACTGTCGGTCTGTCTGTCAATCTGAAGCTCTCAAATATACAGTTGCTGGAAAGAGCAGTGGTTCTCAACAGGAGATGATGAAGTCTGACCTCCGAGAAGACTTGGCAATGTCTCACCAAACATACTATACATGAAAAATTAAATGCCACTCTTCCCTAATGCTTGTCCCCAATATCCCTAATACCTTTTAAGTAGCTAATGAATTATATGGCAAAGGTAATGCTTATAGAGTAAATATCTAATCCAAGTTTAAAACCTCACACCATATGATCTTTCCTGAAGCCACGACTCTTCTCTTACTGATGTTTTTATAACTATGAACATAGTCGTGCCCCTTCCCTTCCTCTCCATCCTTATCACCTTGCATTCCCTCATCAAAGAAGACCAGTGAGATTCCCCTCCCATCCTTCTAGCCAACCTGTTCCAACCAAGTTTACCAATGACTTCTCTACCACATAGTAGAGGTCATTTGCTTTGATTTTTCTACCTTTCCTTCTTTTCTTAATACAGACACTCTGCATTTGGTTATTCCCACCTAAATAACTATAGAAACTGGTTCTTGAGTACTTTAGTCTGTCTGTGAGCCCTGGAACTACAGTATTTAGAATCAGAAGGCAGACAAGGACCTAGGAAAGAACTTTGTGGAGAAGCAGAGTGGGGAAACCTGGATAAAGTGAGGCAGCGTTCTACAAGCCAGGTCAGGGATCAGGCAGTCCCCAGCCATTTAAACCTAGGTGACAGCTCATCTCATCTTTCCCAGCCATTAGGGCTGCCTAGTTATATGAATGGAGCTTTCAACTTCCATTCACAGCTAGCATAGATACTCCCTTCTTGATTACTAACATTCCTTGAAGAGCCTTTGTGCCTCTACTACTATTATCATCTTTAAACTCTCCCATCATATAGCAACACAGAAACGTCTACCTTACCAGTGGGATCACATTCTTATCCTGCTGGAGGCTATTGTCTCAAGGATACTAGGGAGCTACCAAAACATTCAAAACCTTATACATAGCAAACATGCAATGGCCTAGTGTCCCCCTCCAAAATGTACATGGAAGTTGAATTTCTACTGTGGCAATACTGGGTTCTGGCTGGGAAGAGGTCTAGTGAGTTTCACATTCGTCTGTTATTGAGACTACTGTTTTGAGTAGAGGTGTGGTCGCTAAGAAACAGTTTGACACCCTCAACTCTCTCCTGCTTAGTCAGTCCCTTGTTCTCTTCATCCAGCCATTCTCTACAACATTACAGTACAGCAAGAGGACCCTGACTTCACAGCCCAGGAAGTGAACTTCCACGTTTTGTTTTTAAATAGATTACCGACCCTGTGGTATTCTGATATAGTGGCACAGATTAGGACAAAGTTCTTTCATGACATGGCCCTGCTTAACTCAGAGGAATATTCCTGCTTGTCTTGAGGCCTCTCGAGCCATGGAAACACGTACAGAGCTCATGCACCCCAGTGCTCTTTCCTCTGATCATTGGATCCCTTCCATTACATATCATCTAACAGCTTGGCTTCCTTTAACCTTCCTATCAGATCTCATGCTTCCTCTTTTGCTCAAGTATCATGTCCCCTGTGTCATACAGGGCTCTGGGCTTATTAGGCTTCTCTTAGGTCCATCCATCTGAACTGCACATAACTTGCTTCTCAATGCCAGTGTCTGGCCCAACCTAGATGAAATTAATTCTATATTCAGAAACAAGAATTTCATAAGGACATCAGAGTAACTTCCAGATTCCTTTACCAGCCAGTGGCAGCGGGGCTATTTCAGACGTGTTCAATGCTGGCAGGGCCTCAGACCACAGCTTTGAGGAGAAGGGATGATAATCTTTAGGAAGACTAATCTGACAATGTTAGGGTATGCTAATCTTTCCACTGATTTGACAACAACAGAGAAGTTGATGGGAATGAATATGAAAAAGAGCTTTGGCTCTTGACTTGGATGAGTTTCGTGGAACCAAATCCTACCATCTCTTACCGGAGAGTGAGGAATTAAACAGGAATTACCCCACTTCCATTATACGGTAAGAAGGAAATCACAGAAATACTTTTATATTCCTCAGGAAGACACTCAGGAAAAGGAAAGTAATGGATAAAGGGTGAAAAGCTCATTACCAAGCCAGGATGTTGCCCCAACCCTAGGTCATGTAACATAAAATTAGGATTAAAAAGTGAAAAAGGATGCATGGGTCTGAAGTGCTCAAGTTGAGGCACAACCCCACTGTAACTGTCCCATTCCTGCAATTCACTCCTGCAAGGTTTATCTTACAAGACAGACCAAAATATCCACAATCTTTCCACATTAAAAATTAGTTAATATCACCACAAAGCACGCTTTCCTAAGTACAGGACAAGATCACCCTCACTTACCTGGGATAATTTTGTTGTGGTGGCTGGCAGAAGTGGGCGGCTAAACTTCTTCTGAGAGCCAATGGCTGCTGGGAAAGGTGGTGCAGAAAATACAGCTGCCACACAGTTAATTTTGTTTATCCACCCTTGCATCTCCTCTGGACTCCTATGAGAGGAAGAGATATGTACGTTCGGATAGTGCTACGTCTGGGTAGAGTAGACTTTGCCTTTTGCTTATTACTGATTTAAAATGACACGTTAAAATAATTTATTCTTAGTGCAAAACTTCACTGGCGCACTGGAGGTTACCATTTTCAACAGTGACCAGCAATCACTGTGGGAACGAAAGGCCACCCGGACTGTCACCACAGTACACACTGTGGCTCTCTTTGGATGATATATAGGGAAAACAGGATACACACTTTGCCAAGTATCCAATTTTTCTTAGAAGGTAGTCTAGGCCAATATTAATATTAAAATTAACTGTTCTCTTTTAGTCAAAAGTTTTATTTTAAAATTAAACTCAGGCATACACAGTAAAAAGAAATATAGAAAGACATGCTGGACTACTGCGGGAAAGACCTGAATTGTTTCCTCACATATTAACTACACATTTACAATACAGCCTAGTGCACAAGACAGGAGATACTGATCACAAAGATGTATATATCAATGTTTATGGCAGCATTCTTTAAAAAAATATCATTATTATATGTATGATATGCGTGTGTGTGAGAGAGAGAGACAGAGAGAGATACACAGAGAGAGAAAGAGAGAGAGAGAGATCATGAGTATGGAGATCAGAGTTGGTGGTTTTTTTTCCTTCTACCTTTACATGGAGAGAGGGAAGAAGAGGAGGAGGAGAAAGTAGAGGAGAAGGAGAGAGGTGTGTGTCAGGGGAGGAAACGAAGACCAAATAAGAACAAAAGCAACAAACATACTGGGTTTGGAAAAGCAAGACCCTCCAGTCTGCAGTCTTGAGTTTAAACACGTTGGGCTTCTTCTCGTAGTCGGTGGCCTTGGACGCTAGAGCATGGTGCACACTCACTGCATTCTTCAAGTCTTCATCGGACAGAGACTTCTCTGGCTTATATTCATCCTGCACATGGATACAAAGAAAACAAGCACAAGAGCATGACCCCTGGTCAAGATCCGAACGGGAAAGGAAGGGAAAACCTTTTAGAAAATCCATGGAAATATTGGGACGTGCCAACTCTTGATAACTTTGTAAATGTAACAGACGATCACACTTCTGAACTGTGTGCAGTGAGGCAGTACAATAGGCATTATTTTAATAAGGCCAATATACGTTAATTGAGGCAGACTGATGAGGAAGGCTGGAGAGACGTGCACATCCTAAGAGCCTGCAACATGGCCAGGTCTAACAGGCAGTATGTTTCAGAAACAAATGGGCTGTGCAGAAGCTGGCCGTTCCCTTCAACGGAACTGTACTTAGGGTAGTAATCACTTATCTGAACACACTCCATGTTCCCAAGGCTGTCTTTGGAGGTGGTTACTACTATCGAAACCAAAAGGAACAATGAAATAAAGCAATTTCTGTAGCTCTTCTGATGAGGAAAAAAAGATCATCTTAAGGTAAAGCTTGACTCTATTTTTCTAAACCGGTATAAAATACCTAAGAAGGAAGGTATCATGCATGTATCATTTTACTTTTTGACAATAACTACATAGTTCAGAGCTTTCAAAGGTTCTTTTGTATTGCTACCATCCAAACATGACAGTCGAAACAAACATTTCACTAGTAGAATAAAAATCAGAATTTAAAATAGGTTTTTCAATTAGTTTTCTTTCTAGTACTTGCTGGCTTCACTGGAATAAATAAAGGGCAAAACCGATATTAAAACCTGCCTATCTGATGATGCACATGATACAAGCCGCGACAGTGCTTATTTCTGGAGTGGAGGTTCCATTTCTTATATATCATCAAAAATAAGATATTTACTAAACTTATGTTTCTACTATAAATAACACCACTACACACACACACACACATACACACACACACACACACACATAGACACACATACACACACACACACATACACACACACACACACACACAGAGACACACACACACACACATACACACACACACATACATACACACACACATACACACACACACACAGACACACACATACACACACACACATACACATACCAACAACAACAACAACACACACACACACACACACACACACACACACACAGACCTTATATTACTTTCTAACTCATAGTGACTGTATGAAAGAGAAGATGTTAGTGCTCCCATTACAGGTTTTGTTTGAAGTTTTTAAAAAAGCAATTTTCCCTCACATTGCCTTGTTTTTCACGAATACCAATCAAAATCCAAACAATTCAAATATATTAATGCCTGGAATTTACTCAAAATGAATACAAAATAGGCATGCTGAACGTTGATTGTCGATGATCCCTATCAGCATCAAGCTGAGAGGCAAAGGCTTTTCCTTTAATCATGAAGTAGATACCAGTAGCAACGTAAGGGCTCCCCACATTTACAATATCAAATGACAACTTCCAGAATGCAATTACAAAGAGAGTTGGTTTATTAAGGCTCGGGGATTATGATTTGCTTTTGACGAAGTCTTGTGACAAGGTAAGATGAAAAAAAAGACAATGGAAAGAGGACATTTAACATAAACTGACACATATTAAAGCACATATTGTGGACAGAGTGCTATCAATGCACAGAACTGAAACTGAGCTATGCTGAAAGGCTCATCGCACTTTTGAAAAGGCTTGTTGCAGTGACTCAGCATTCTAAAATCTATGACTCTCTTCACATGACATATTGTGGAATAGGCATTTACAGCAGTGGTAGTCTGAGTATAAACTCCCCTCCAGCCTCAGGGACTATGCCGAACACGCTCCTGCATGCATGGCCCTGTAGCCAGTAGTCTGTTTCTAGATATGAGGCTGAGAAAAAAAGAGAGAAATATCAGGAGTAAGAGAAATGATCAGCCCTGAACTTATCCCTGAGAGTTATGCATGCCTTCCCAACAAACCTGGATTGGCCTGCTTAGATGCTAGTCTAGAATGTACATAAACCTCTTTTGGTTCTAGGCTCTGTAACTCATGCTTTACCCTCAATTATTCTGAGTTTCTTCCTTTTCTATGTGTATTTTTAAAAGATAATTATTGACCTTATTTTTTCATCCTTCTCCTTCCTTGGTCTTTTGTGATTAAATCTACTGTGTGCCCTGTCTTGTTTATAACTCACTAAACAGATAGTCCAGCCTTAATCTACAATAATCCTCCTGCTTCTGCCTCCCAGCATAGAGATTAGAGTTGTGGCCTATCACATCCTTTTCTTCTTTAATTAAGGAAGTATTAAGGCTATACATTTTGCTTGAGTGAGTTATATAGTATAACACAGTTTAGAAATTAATGATGTCTTTCTCTTACTAACCTCTAGTAGTCTATAGTTTTACTTTTGTATATGTTCTTTGACCTTAGTAATAGATATATCTAAAGCTTTAGTTATGTGTCATCACATATTTTTAATTGTTGGCTTATGGCCAGAGAATGCTGTCTAAAGTGTCTATTTTCCATTGTTATTAAAGGGATTCATGTAGCCTAGTCCATGTAGATTTTTGCTTACAATCCTTGAAAAGGTGCATTATCATTAGATAAATGAGGTTTTATAATAAAACACATTGATTAGCCTCTTCTTGTCCTTACATGTTTTCCCTTTGTCCATTTCCTTTAGAGAACATACTGACCTTTCTCATTTACTGCAAAGCCAATGTGAGTTTTCCCTCTATGCTTAATAAACCTCATTTTTACAAGTTAGTCTCTATACAGCTTAGTGCATTTAGGTTTTAAGTATTATCATACTTAAGACTATATACTATCTATTATTTTTGAGTATTTTTTCTATTAACTTTTCTATTTACTTGTGTAAGGTGGAAATTTCAAAAGCTATCTTCCACATAAATTTTGTCCTTTTTTAACTCCTCACACATATCTACAAGACTTTTAAATCATCTCAACTTTCTTGTTCTCACTAATTTCAAAATTGGCTGGAATACTTTAGTATATCTTATTTTGAACTCTTACTAAAATATATTTATTATGAATTTTCTGTTTCAAGAAACTGTATTTTGTCTCACATGTTACTGTTTTCTCTCCTAATTCTTTTGGATTTGGTTGTGTTCCATGGCTCTTTGCTCACGTGCTTTATTCCTTTGTTTTGTCTTGATAACTCTGTTCTTATCCCTTTGATCTTTCAACCCTTTTCTTCATGTGGGTCATATACTCTAATATCTTTCAGGGTATTTGGGACAGGTATAGGTGGAGATAGAATTCCTCAGTTGTAATCCTTTCTGCTCATGCTCATTACAGTCTGCAGGTGCTATTCTTTCTTCATTTACTTTCCAATATAAGAAGTCCAATGGCATTTTGATTTTGTGTGCTGTGTAGCGTATGTGCATGTGTATAAATATACTAGGCACAGGTGTAGAGGCCAGAGGTCAAGGTTGGTGTCTTTCTCAATCACCCTCTACCTTACCTTTTGAAGGTAGAATGACTCACGAATGTGAGTTCATCAGTTCATCTTAGCTAGCTAGCTAGAAGCCCCCAGGTCCTTCTGTCCACCATCCCCTAAGCCAATGAGTGTACTGAGGTTACAGGTGACATGTCCTTCTTGTTGCTGCTGCTTCTGCTGTGTGTGTGCGTGTGCGTGTGCGTGTGCGTGTGTGTGTGTGTGTGTGTGTGTGTGTGTGTGTGTGAGTGTGTGTGTGCGTGTGTGTGAGTGTGTGTGTGTGCGTGTGTGTGAGTGTGTGTGTGTGCGTGTGTGTGTGAGTGTGTATGTGTGTGCGTGTGTGTGTGTGTGAGTGTGTGTGTGCGTGTGTGTGTTTTCTGGGGATCTGAATTTAGGTCTCTGTCCTTGTACAGCACGCACTTAACACACTGAGCCATCTCCCCATGTAAATTTCTTTTTCTCTTATATTTCCTGCTAGACATCTCATAGACATTTGTCTTTATTAATGGCATTCAATAGGTTGTGCTTGGCTGTACTTGTCTAAAGAATATAAAATCTCACGGATGCTCCTTCATGTGGTCACTAAAATGTCTAGCTAACTATTTCTGCAGGTAAACGACACAACTATACACAACGGGAATGGTTGTTCCTGAGATTTAAGGTTTCCAATTTGGATGTACACAGCACTAACTGACAACTGTTGCACACTTCACGGTAACCTCTTCATTCCATCGTGCCAAATGGACACAACACTCTTAATGGGCTGTGCTTCAGAACATGGATATCTGGAATTAGAGCTTATATGTTCAAATATCTGCTTCTCTGATAATTTTTTTGTGACCTTAGATAAGTTAAATTCACTAATATTAGTTTTTTTTCTCTTACAAATTAGTCAAAGTATCTCTATGGTGATAATATCTTTAGTTTGTTCTTTAAATGACCATTCTGCTGCTGGCCCATTTCCTTTCTCATTCTTTAAGTTGCCCTTGAGGTGATCATAACTAGTCTTATAGTTTTAACTCTCACCTATATTATTGTACCTAACAGACTGTTTGTTATAATAATAAGCAAGGCCAGTTGTTTGCTATTAGCACTCAATGACTTCAGCACTTGAAACTGCTATACTTACTCTTGGTTTATATTCGCTTTGTTAATAATTTCATTTAGAACTAAGTAGAAAGTACAGTATTCCTAGACTGCTGTAAAACTGCAGTGAATATAAACAGCAGCATTTATTATGGATCCTGTAAGTAAAGGCTAACAGCACTTGCCATATTTTTGTTCTCTTTCCATCTTTTATTTAATATTAGTTTGTTTCCAATCTATTGCAGGTATTTAATTCCCAGAGTCTTATGCTCATCTCATCAAAAAGCTGCAAACTTATTCTAACTACAGCATTTAGATGTTGGGCTTTTGGTAGTGACTGAGTTAGGAGAGCAGGGTGGAGTCTTAGGACCTCTAAGGAGAGGAACAGAATTATAGAAACATACATGTCCCTGCCATGGTATTATTATAGTTTAGAGAACCATGATCAGAACCCATGCCTCTAGAACTATGAGCCCAAACTAACCTCATTCCTTTGCAAATGAGCTCACATTAGATGATTATTATAGTCCTCAAAAGCTGACTCATCAGCATTTAGACAACACTATTTATCCCAAGGCAGACGGAGGCACGCTAAGACACATTCCAGTTCGTACTGGGAAGAGTGTTTCACATAGTGCAGAAATGGAAGGTGGGGTCTGTTTATTAGGACTAAGCTGACATTAGGAGTTTTAAGTCTATCAGCGTCTACTTTTCCAGTTAATAGTAAAACAACGTTATCTTCATTTTAAATGGAAAATAGTAACAAGATATGTTTGGGTAATTCAAATTACTCAATAGAAGAAGAGGAAGGAGGAGGAGGAGGAGGAGGAGGAGGAGGAGGGAAAGCAGCAGCAGCAGCAGCTTCACCCACAATAACAGTAACGCTGGGTAGTGTGGTGACACTCAATGAGAGTGAGAAGGCTTGACTTCAATCCATCCTGATAGCTTCAGTGTTTACTGCTTAAGCTATAGGACAGTATTTAAATGATAGGGTTGGGAAGGAAGGAATAAGGCACAAATTATTGTAATCAAACCAATTCAAACCCAAGACTGTTTGCTGTGGAAACTAGATGTAAAACAGAGAGAATGATAAATCCAATCAAGACATTTTCTATAAGGAAAAAAAATGCTCCATGACATGCAATTATGACCCATTTTTCTCCAACAAATGAAGGTGAAAATGATGCCTGAAAACATGCTACTCTCCCAGTGTTCCCTGCAATCTGCACTGCTCTGTGTGGCATGACTCATTAGAGCACTCAGCCATCCTACCAAGCAGTGATCCTGGGATTTTACAAGGCTTTTACATTCCTTTACAGCATGAAATACAGAGTTCTTTCCCTTATGTTTGTTAATTAAAGCTTTTGTGAATTCATATCAAAATACCCATAGATCTACAAATTAATTGCATCAGGTTTGAAGATATTTTATTCTCAGGTACTATACAGTACAATCTAGAAAGGGGCAAAACCCATCAACATCAATGAGAAGCATGCTCAGATTCTCTTTTTGTCAAAGCATTATTTACCTAATAACTTATTAAATAGTTACAATTGGTATATGTAATTTAAAAACCCTAGCAAGTAGAAATACTCTTGATGACCACTGAGAACAATGAGAAAAGACTGTGAACACTCCCCTGCTTAATGTCATGAGGCTGTAAATAGAAATATCAGTAGCTAAGGCAGGTAAGATTACAACATGACTAAGTGTTAACTGCTATCACTCGCTCAGACCACTTGACCCATAACCATCTCTGACAGCTTTAAGTCACAAAGAGAAAGGCTTGGTTTCAAAAATCACAAAAATACCAATGCACTATAGGCTCTAAGTTGTCCAACAATGCTTGATTCTCACATGGCAATAAGTATTGCCTACAATCTGATTGATAGCTATCATTTAAAAACTCTAGTATTTTCAGTTATTTTCTAAAGTCACCCAGTTTCATCCGTTTTTATTTTTTAACATAGTACAGAGAAAGTATGACCATCTACACATCTGCAGGAGGAATAGCAGCAAGGCCCATGGAACCTGTCTCTATCACTAAACTCAGCATATATGTGAAAGTCACACATTTATAGCTGAAGGGAGGCTTGGGTCTCATTTAACCTAATTTTATCATACACGACAATGTTACAGTAGAAAATGCGCTAGATTTCTGCAGAGAGGAGACTTGAGAGAACAGCCAAGGAAAGCAAAGAGATGCTGTTTCTTCTGTATTTGTTTAACTGGGTGCCTACAGTTTCTGACTTCTCCACTACAATACTGTGGTGATCCTGGCCTCAGGAAGATTCCATCTTGGTTGCCATTGACAACCCCTTAGCCCACTGCCAGGGGTACCAACGCTCACAGTGGGACTTGAAGTACTCTCTATCAGCAAGGCCTTGGGTTTTAGTGAGGCACAGGACATTTTCCAGGATAAATTTGACAAGTAAGTCAGATTTAATAAGTATGAAGTTACTTGGAAAGAGAGTGAGAACAACTGTCCTTGGGAAAAAGATTATGGATTCATTGACCAATATCTAAAAACAAAAACAAAAACAACAAACTAAGAAGTCTTTAAAATAATTTAAGGGAAACTAAAATTTCTCATAATTTACTTTTTCAATAAGTACAGCGTTAGGATGGTGGAGGAACATTTCCCCTTTCTGCTCAGTACTAGACTTAACTAACAAGCTGCTAAAGGCAAGCTAGGGGCAGAGAGGGGGTGGAGAGGGAGAGAGAAGGGGAGGGAGGGGGGAAAGAGGAGAGGGAGAATGGATAAAGAGGGGGAAGGAAGAGGAAGAAGGAAAAGGAGGGGGGAGGGAGAGGGAAGAGGAAGAAGGAAAAGGAGGGGGGAGGGAAGAGGAAGAAGGAAAAGGAGGGGGGAGGGAGAGGGGGATCAGACTGAGAGCTCTAGAGCCTACAAGCACACTGGAGTACTCAGGAGTGGAAAAGGCTGCTGTTGTCAAGCCTGACAATTTGCATTCAATCCCCTTGACTCACACATTAGAAGGGGATAACAGAACTGGACTCCTGCCTCTGACCTGCACATGTGCACCATAGTGTGAGCACATGCATACATCTCCAAAATAAATTGAAGTGCGTGTGTGCTTTCAAGGCACACTCGTTACTACACTATTGTCAGAATTGACCATCCATCAGGCACAGCACTTCCATTGAGTTCAAGTCCTGTGAGGGCAAGCCTATAAGAAACTCAGGCATTTCCTGTTGTATCTTTCATATGATTGGCAAAGGTGTAGTCTACTGAAATTTAGGATGGAATAGAGGAAATAAGGTGAGAGAAGGAAAGTGGAGACAAAGGAAGGAAAGGAAGAGAAAGGGAGTAGGGGATGGAGGTATAGGTGGAGACAAAGGGAAAGGGGTAAAACCATCACACAGAAGGCCTAGACCCAGCCACTACTCGCCTGGGGGCAGGAAGGGGTCACAAGCCACTGCAGGAAACCAGCTTTCCGTTAGCTGGGTATCAAACAGAAACTGGGTTTTCAGAAGAATCTTCTAGAGCACAGTCTTAATGTTTAAAACCCAAAGACCAGGTATGCTTCCAGCTGCAGTATCTTACTAAGAGTTTAAAACAGTGATTATACTCTGTATCACTCACTAAGTGGACACATTTATCTACTAGACTGGGTCATTAATCTAAATTAGGATGCATGAAATCTTGGGTGGGACTGAATAGTAGGCTTCACAGTCCACTTCCCTGCTTCCTTTAAAAAGATCAACCAGTGTAGACGGAAAATGAGTCAATGTGGGTATGTAACCTTTTCAAAGCATGAAGAGTCACAAAGACAGCGCTTTCACAAGAGGAAATAAAATGTCTCGAGTGCACACAGGATTAGTAAAAGAGCCAGAGGAAGTCTGCCCAGGATCAGCCTACCTTGGGCACTGTGGAGTTTAGTGCAGGAGCTCTGGGGCACATCCTCATCCTCTTCCTGCCTAGCCAGGGTCACTCCTGATTCTCACAGGGTCACTCCTGATTCTAACTCTACTTTAAACACATGCCAACCCAGACCAAAGCAAAATGGAGCAAAACAAACCCTCGCTTTCCAAATGGACTTTTGTAAAACTCTAGACACAGCTCAGCATAACTCTCTTCCAGTAACACAGAAATGAAAAGATTTAGCATGAAGCACACTGAACTCCCAGTGTGACAATATTGCCAGACTGGTTCTCAGACTCCAAAATGGTTTTTAAGAGTACAAATATTGTATCAGTCCCAATTCTGGTGTTGTACTGTATCAGACTTGACCCTGAGGGTTCCAGAAATTGTAATCTCTTACCAACCCAAACACATCCCTTTTATCTGTATTTTTTTTAAATCAGATTCTAACCTATACAGTATTTATTTATTTATTTATTTATTTATTTATTTATTTATTGATGTGATGTATTGTATTGTATTGAGATTAGCCTAGGGCAAATGCTACCACATTGAGATATAACCATAGTTCTTATATTGTTTATCAGGTTACCTAGTGATTTTTTTTCATAAGATGATTTTTCAAGACTTCACTAGCCACTCATTGCCTAAGATCGGTCTTTTCATCTTCACTGTCAGTCCACGCTCTGTGAGATGTAGACAGTATGTTCATTTCCTGCCTAGCCTCCAATATGGCATTTTGCCAATGATTCTGATATCACTATTTGGGTAGTCTGTAGGTTAAGATTGTTCATTAAAGTTAGAGGCCACTGGGAGGAGGGCAAAGAGAAGAGAGCTAATGGTGGGGAGAAGACTGCATATAGGGTAGAGAAACTCAACAAGACCTCTGTCAGGAGAAAATGACAGATGGAATTCATTTTCCTCTAGAGAGAAACCAATGACAGGAAAGACTCAGAGACTGACTAGAAATGAGACAGACCCTGGGATCTGCTACTTGCAAAAGTCATAGTCAGGAGACACCAGAAGAGGCCACACGAAGTTGTCAATATGCCCTCGACCTGTGTCCTCAACTCTTTTCTAACCTGGTTTCTACCACCCGTCGCTCCATCAAAGCTTCTATAAATACCTTTCTGGTTGTTGAATGCATGTGGCCTGGTCTAATTCCTGCTTTACAAGGTGGGAGTCTTCCTGACTGCTCTGATGTCTGCAATATCACTTTCTCCTAGCTTTTTCAGTTCTTTGGCCACTTCATTCAAGCTCTGTAAGGATGTTTTGCAATTTTTCCTCCAGTAAATCTGGTGTCTGTGTTCCCCGCTTCTATCCCCTTATCTTCTCAATCTATATTCCAATGCTTGGAATTAACAATAACTTGATGACTCTGTAGACTATATTTCTAGGCATTTTCTTTGGTTTCAGATCTGAATCTGCATACTACACATAGCCTCTTCCAATTCCATAGAATTTGGAATTCAATACCTTAGTTCGCACTCACCCACTACATCCTTCTCTGTTAATATACCCTTGTTCAATCTAGTTTGCACACATCAATGAATCTGCTTCTAGGTCACTTTTCACACTGCACAAAGGCTAATGCTTCTAAACTATAAGAACGGTCACCACACATTTCAAACATTGGCTCCACATTCACTCAGTCTCAACTCTTTAATCTAGCTTTGTAGGCCTTTTCAAGCTGTCCTGAACACTTTTTATACTCTTAAAGCTATCCAAATGTGCTATGGCTTCACATCTACACATCCACACAAGCCTGTCCTTGTCAGATCCCTATATGACTTTTATTTTTTCATTTGTCCTTTTAGTATAGGCTTAGATTTCACTTTCATTGAAATCTCTTCCATGATCTTCCCTTCTTTCCTTAGTGTTTAATTACACACACTTCTGCATGTTTTAATAGCCCACTTCCTTCTTCAGAGCCATGATGGAATCCAATTACTCTTATTGTTCTTAAACTTTTCAGACAGAATACTGAGCTCTCCAGCATTGTGTTACAATTGTATCTGTCATTTAGAACATTTAAAACAATCCAGCAGGGTCTTAATCTTAAAGACGAGGAAACCTTAGCATCTCACTCTTATTAACATTCTGTCTTCTGTATCGGACTGGTAGCTTGTCAGCTAAAGTTCAAGTTAAGGAATACTTTACTTATATGTAAATGTCAATCTGCAAATAAGAAAGGTTAGGTTTGACATTAAAAAAAAAAAACCTATCATTAGTGTGTTGGAGGCACATGTGCCAAGGTGAATGTGTGATGTCAGAGGACAAGTTTATTTATTTTTACCTGTATGGTTGGTTGACATATTATTGATTTATTTATAAATGCACTGGTGTCTTACCTGCATGTCTGTCTGTTTGAGGGTGTCAGTGCTTGGAGTTGCAGTTGTCAACTGCTTTATGGATGCTGAGAATGGAACTCCTAACCGCTGAGCTGTCTCTCTAGCTCCCAATGACAAGTTTTTGAAGTCACTTCTCTTCTTCCACTTTTATGTAAGTTCCATTGATCAAACTTAGGTTGCTGTTCCAAGGGATACTTTCCTAGGGGGGGGCTTAGAAACCTGGGGGGTGAGACTCTAGACTAGCACACTTCTCATATTAATGTGTAAGAAAGTGCTGTATCCTGTGATCATGTTAAGGAGACAGTGACACAAAGGGTTCTGAGCACACAGGACAGCTTACATACCTGACAGATGTGATGTTCTCTTTGGTGAACTTACTTGGCCAAGACAAAGGCAGGCTGGAAGCTAGGTGAATTAAAGCTGAGAACTGGGAGTTTTTCCCCCAGTATTTTAACATAGAATAGAGCTTAGTTTTTGTGATGATTTATAGCTTTTGTTTGTTTGGGTTTTTTGGAGGAGGAAAGTTTTACTATTCAATCTTAATGAAAACTGAAATTGTTTTTTCTTCCATGGATAAAAATCATTAGAGGCTATTTCATAGCTGAAAAAATCTCAATGAAAGGTTTGAAGTAACCGCAGAGCAGTTGACAACACTGTTGTTCCAAGGGCAGAGGGGTTCTGTGCACAGTGTCTCTGTGGCTACAGCCAGTGTACATTGGTGTCTAGCTGTCATGTCTCTTCAGAGGACCCATTTGATTCACAGAATCCTTGTTCCCTTTTGTGTGTGGCAACATTCTCCAGCACACTGGCAGCCACCTTGGACTAGAATACAGTGATGGAATGACACCTGACCATACTAGGGTGGCCTCTCAGAAGGGAAGACAAAGGTCACTCACTGATTGGGATGGACAATAACAGTGTCAGACAAGAGAATGGATGCAGAATCTAAGCAGACTAGCGACCTTCAAGACAGATTGTAAATCTTAAGGTCTTTGTATCACCACACCCCCCACAGGCCCATCCACACCAGTGAGCTGATTTGGTACTGAGATGAATTAAACTAAATTTGGTCTAGGGAAGTGATGGCCTTTTTCTCATGACTGCACCCAAATAGAGGATTTTTTTTTTTTGCTGTCTGATGGATAATAAGCTGATCGTAATAAACTCATTGTATGTTGAAATTATGAGTCACAGGTACACTTAAATTCACTTAACCTCCATCAAATCCCACAGTTTAGCACTCAGTACACAGTACACGTAAGCACCAATTTATCCTCTTCTTAGTAACTAAAGGAAGAGGGGGTGTTGCAAGTTACAGACCCGTAACATAGTAGAGGAGTAGCTGACAGGATTCCGGGACACTTTTTCTCAGCTGTACCTGAGGTACAGGGTGAGAGTGTGTGTGTATGTGTGTGTGTGTGACTTTTAGGATATAATAATGTTATTCCAAGAGCAGGAAGGAGAAACAATGGGGTACTTCTTGTACCCAATGAGGTCCTATGGGAAGAGCTGCCACCTAGATCATTTGAGTACCTGCGTGCCTGCGTGCTGGTGGGAGTGCCAGTCACAGCTTGAAACTCCTCCAGGAAGGAAACAGCTTCTTGTGTACATGAGGCAGACTGGGACAGTGTGATGACGCCATCTCTTTGAGCTTCGTAACACACGTTATTTGAAACACAATTTTCATTATCATTCTATGGCTTGTCATGGCCTATTCATCCCAGACTATGAACATGAAAGCATTATTGGCCAGTATTGAACATGAGACATTCTCTGAAATTATTACTTTTTGGCTAAAATGCTTTATGCTGTTTTCTCAGCTGTATGCTTGTTCATCAGAGATTTATTACTGTCTGTCTGTCTGTCTGTCTGTCTGTCTAAGCATATATAGATATATATTTTTAAAAACACGCTTTGGGTAGCCCTCTTCAATGAAAATATTTTCAATGTCTGTTATTATTTTGTTCTACTGTTTTGATGGACACCCGATTTAGTTTCTTTCCCCCTATTTTCTGATTTTTATGTAGGCAGACATAAGGCAGTATGTCTTAGTCACCTTTGAAAGTCTGGAATTTTTCATAGTGTCTGACATGTGGTTAGCTCTCAACAGTTCTGAGAGGATATAAAACAAAAAAGTGTATGAAACCCGAAATAGCATTGTCACTACACAGTTTACCTTTTGTCTAGCATCTGTTACTGTGTTCTGGTAGATCAGGCATTAAGGAGGATTAGAGATTACCAGCAATGAACATTCATTGCCGTCTGCAGAACACATTACCACTAAAGAATCTAATTCCAAGGCTGTCTATTTACTGCAGTTTAAGTGGGCAGCTCAGTAACCTGAAGACCCTTCTGAAGCAAAATCAAGTGGCTAT
Organism: Montemys delectorum; assembly: GCA_019843815.1. Classification (NCBI taxonomy): domain Eukaryota; kingdom Metazoa; phylum Chordata; class Mammalia; order Rodentia; family Muridae; genus Montemys; species Montemys delectorum. The sequence continues at coordinate 193 of JADRCD010215711.1, read as the reverse complement.
ATCCATAAACAACCTAGATCTGCCCATAAGTTCCTCATGACTGATGCTCTAGCCTCTGTCTGTGAGGTTACTGTGAATGAGTATTGTTCATTACTAGTTCAGAATTCAAGCACTCATGTTTTAGACTTTTATTTTTAAAAGAATGTTAACAATAATAAAAGGAAAGCAGAACTTGATTATAAAAGATGGCTGC
>JADRCD010215710.1:0-26806 GCA_019843815.1 Montemys delectorum | reverse complement strand
GGGGGGAGAGTACCTAATCTGAATCTACCCGAAAGAGTCTCCCAATGATTAAAGAGGGTGGAAGCAACTACCAAAGTCAGAAGCCGTGTGATGGGTCCAACGCCGTATCTCTACCGGCAGCCCAATGTCCCACTCTCCCATGCCCCTGTGTGTACTAGGGTGGAGAATGAACAGAAATCCCAACACCATCGACGGCCTTCCTCCCTCCTAACTAACCCTCCTTCAGCAACCTAGCTGAACGTTCCTCCAGCGCCCTGCTTTAAAATTTTCCAGCAGTTCTCTCAAGCTCTCAGGAATCTGAATCAAGCAGGCAAGTAAGTCACCATTGAACCATCTCTAAGGGATGCTCTGAACAGAGGCAGGAACCCCACGTGAGGCCCAGCGGTAGCTCTGGTTCATTTCCAAACACAGTGCCTCGTGTTTGGTGTGTTCAGTCATGATAAGCCGATGGAGCGTGAGAGACATCAGAGTCCGAGAATGGGTCACTGCTGGGCAGATCGATGAAGCGAAGGCAAACTGCTGAGCCGACGCATGCGTGCTTACAGCCATGAACACCCTGGGTGGCTGAGCTGCTTTAGGGCCGGGACCATGAAACCTGCTTCATGTTAAGCAAGTGAGTTTCTTCAGTTGAACCAGAGACCCCATGGGATCCTGAAAGCTCAAGCTTGGGAAGGAAAAGGAGCAGTGGAATCCACTCAGTGGTGTCTTGGGAGAGTAGCCTGGGCAGAAGGGAGTGTTATCTCACAGCTGGCATTGGGTGCCAGCTGATACACTGACGTCACTGTGGAAAGATGTGATTCAGCCTTGAGACAAAAGGAGTCGCTCCGTAACATGCCAGATGGTATTTAATGGTGAGCCTTGGGGAGATTGAGTATGGTTTTAGCAAAAGGTACATGGACAAGTTCAAAAGCCCAGCAGACTGTTTCCCTTCTCATTAAGATGAGAAAAAAGGTTTAGAGAACATGTGTAACCCTAGACAAATAATAATAATAATAATAATAATAATAATAATAGTTGTTATGCAAATGAGATCCAGATTTTTGGCCTTAAACATTATTCGTAGTATCTCTTCTAATTCCGATCACTGCACTTTCAACATTTAAAGGTAAAAATCTCCAAAATAGGTTGGCAATCTACACTTTCACATTTGCTTAATTAACCCCTCTGAAATATTAGCCTTAAGTTCATGCTATCTACAAAGTCCATAGATGTTCTTGTTATGTTAGAACATTGGGCCTAAGAAATGAGGTTCACTGGAGGTCTGGGCTGCTGTTCCTAGAAACCAATCCCAACATGACAAGCTCAGGTGTGTCTCCCACTTTCCCCCCACAAGTCCCAAACAGCTCAGTTAGGGCAGGGTCTCTGACTCCAGTGAGCTTCAGCTGGAGCCTGGGAACACAAAGAGGGCCTCAAAGTTGCCTGCCTCAGTCATTGACTGCTGGCTACTGCTAGCGGTTAGGGCAGTTCTTGGATGGGCATCTCTAGTGGCTGAGGGCAAATCTCAGAATCAGCTGCAGCTGGAGGATGGGCACACCTGCCCGACAATAGGCATCTGGGCCTTCGCCAGCAGCCATCAGTGACCAACCACAGCTGTGGATTAGGCCCCTCCTAGACTGGGCCAGCCACCCAAGTATCCAAAGCCTCAGTGCCATGGAATCACCAGCTACCTCCTCCATAAGCAAATAGCAAAGTGTCTCCATGGTCAGCCATTGGATCAAGGCCTCAGGTCTGGCTTCTGGGGAACATGATTGAAGACAAAAAGTAAATTTCTTTTCTGTCAACTCACATCCTAAAACATAAAACAAATCCACTTTACAAGCTTTGTGGGTGATTTCGTTAGAGTCTTACTGCTGTGAGCAGACACCATGACCAAGGCAAGTCTTATAAAAGACTACATTTAATCGGGGCTGGCTTACAGGTTCAGAAGGTCAGTCCATTATCATCAAGGTGGGAGCATGGCAGCATCTAGGCAGGCATGGTGCAGGAGGAGCTGAGAGTTCTACATCTTCATCTGAAGACTGCTAGCAGAATACTGGCTTCCAGGCAGCTAGGATGAGGGACTTATAGCCCACACCCACAGTGACACACCTACTCCAACAGGGCCACACCTCCAAATAGTGCTACTCCCTGGAAGGAAATAAACTGCATCAAACCACATTGAATGATTTCTCCTCAAAGAAGGATGATTTGCTTAATCCCAGAAGTCAATATGGGGAGACAATACTCCCGCAAATGGTAGACAAGATTTCCTCAATGGACGCTCAGTGAGTAACTGCATTTGCTGTACATGCTTGAGAACCTGACTTCTAGTCCCCCACCATGTAAAAGACTAGGCGTGGCGACAGCTATAATGCTGGCAGAGACAGGAGGATGGCTGGGGCTTGCTGGCCACCAGCTTAGTCAAAGGAACAAAGCTGGGTGTTAGAGCAGGGCCAGAGCATCTTCCTCTGGCCTCCACATGCACGCACACACAGGTGCACACAGCTGCACACAGAAGTAGCGTGTAGCACACATGGGGGGTGGGGTGTTTTTACAAAAGATCCTCGACAAACCCCGGTGGCTGGGTAGAGGTGACATTTTTAGATCGCATTCCCTGGCCAAATTCTGCAGCAAACCCTCCATCCCGTCAAGGAAATGCACCATTCAGTGTTGTCCTTGGCAAATGGTATCAGTGAGTGCGTTGGCTATTTCACTGTTCTCTATTTGAGCTTCATAATCTGATGACAACAGTAACTAACTTTTTTTTTGTGCTATTAATAGGAGTATAAGAGCCAGGTATGGAAAAGAATTATAATTATATGTGTATAATTATATTTACATATGTGTATAAAGTTGATTTCCATACCTTTCTGAATCATATGTGTGTGTATATATGTGTGTGTGTATATATATGTATATACATACATATAGATATAGATATAGATATATATGATTACATGTGATAGAGCCCAAGTATTGGGTGACAGAGTCAAGTGTACCCTGCCAGATCCTACCGTGTTCCTGCAGGAAACCATCATTGGCAGAGCTATAGTTCTTGAGTTTAGGTCATGGGGTTGCCAGGGGGCCCTGGGCACTCATGGAGCACCCTGCTTTCTTTACTATGATGGAGACAAACTGGCTGCTTCTAAGTGTCTACGAAGCTCACTCCATGCCTTTTGAGAGGTTATAAAAACTCAGCCAATAAACAGAACCACATCATTCCAGAACCCTGATATGAGATGAATCAGGGTCTGTTGCTCAGAAGCTACTTGGCCCACGATATTCTGTCAGAGGGACCGGTTCTGACCCACACTGTGGGTAGCACCACATTACCATGCCCAGCGTGCAGTTCCATGTTCCATCCATGTTCATTTCTGTCCCCATCCACAACCCCAGCCTCGTGTTCTGCCTATGGTCACAGTAGGCCACAATCACGGTGATTCATACATTCCTTCTTCCTGAATTTGAAGCATCATCAGAGGTCAGCGCCTTCTCTACTTCTGAGCAATCACCATAAGACGCAATAGCCTCAATTTCCCCATGGTCCCTCCTTTGAGGCTCGCTGAGGATTTAGCGCACTGCAGGTGTGGGGCGCAGGTGCATAAGCTACTTTTATTTTATCCCAGAGGGAAGCTGGAACACAGTGTGAGATAGTTTTTTTTTTTTTTTTTTTTCCCAAGAAATATTCACAAGAAACCTCATATTTCCTTCCTTTGTCTTAGTCCATGACATGGTTGCAACCGCTCCCCTGGAAACCAGATAAAACTGCCAGTAATCAGGCACGCCCGCCTCTTCAGCCGGGACTGATTAGCAGAGGCCGACTAGGGGCCGACTATCAAGCGGTCTCACGTGACCATCTCAGGCTGCCTCTGCTGAATGATGCTGATTGGAGCGCAACAGTCATTTCATTCGGTAACAGTTGCTGGGCACCCCGCGTACCCAGCCTGTGGCTTTGGGTAGAAGTGCGTGACGTGCTGCCTCTGATTTATGTCCGGTTCTTTGAGAAAAAATGCTCCTTGCTAAGTGATGTGACCCTCTTGTATCTCTCTCTATTTTTAGCCACCAAGTGAGTGGTGAATCAGGTTATAATCTGACAGTGTACTCAAAGACATATTAGAGTCAAATTAAATTATAGTGCCTAAGACGTGACCCACATTTTTTGAAAAGCACAACCAGAACATATTATCCCTGCCTTGTTTCAATCCACTCTCATTGGAACCAAAAAAAAAAAAAAAAAAAAAAATTAAGGACTCATTATGTATTATCAACTTGAATAAGACTCTAAGATTGAGTTTCCTTCTGTTTTCATCAAACCTCAAATGTCCAGGCAGCTCCTTCCAAAAGCCACAGATAGAAATTATTTCTCTTGCATAGTAGCATTATGCTGGGAGCTGCTATCCTGCGGGAGCGGGAGCCTCATTCCCACACATACGGACACACCTGCACCGTGACAGCTGCTGCCTTAAGCCCCGGAAGCCATGAGGAGCAAAGGCAGACATCATTCTCATGCTTGTGAAACCATTTAGGAGGCAAATGCTAACCAAATAACAGAATAAGTAAATGGCTAGGCTATGAGGTTGAAACTGTGTTATCAGTTCATTTCTGTCTCTCTCATCCATTCATGATGTCATGTGTCCAGTCTCTCTTTCCAGAAGATTCCATGTGACTAAAGATGGCTACTCGAAGCTCCCGGATACTACAGTGCTAAAAAATGAGAATCCTGGGGGAATTCTTGTCTCCAGAGCTCAAGCAATGCTCTAGGAGAGAGAGTGCAAGAGAGCAGGCATGTGTGTGTGTGTGTGTGTGTGTGTGTGTGTGTGTGTGCGTGTGCGTGTGCGTGTGTGTGTGTGTGTGAGAGAGAGAGAGAGAGAGAGAGAGAGAGAGAGGAGGGGGACGGAGAGGGAGAGGGGGATGAAGAGGGAGAGGGAGAGGGGGAGAGAGAGACAGAGAGACAGAGAGACAGAGACAGAGAGAGGTGCTACCTGGCCTGATTCAGACCATATGCCTTTTCCTATGCTGAGCATGAAGACTGGGGAAGCAGCCCTCTGATTGTCTGGGTGTTTTTCCCAAATAAAAGCACTAAGACTAGTGATGTAGTTCAACCATAGAACTTGCCTAGCATTCAGAGAGCCCTGGACTTGTTCTCCAACACTGGGGGAAAAAAACCCGAAACCCATAAACCATGAACCATTGCTAAAGCATGGTAGGCCGGTATGTTTATTTGATGAAAGATCAGAGACTTGTTCTTCAAAGTAGGTCAAATGAAAGAAGAGACGAAACTGAACCTTAATTTTTCCTGTTCCTTCTGGCTCTTCTACAAGCCATGGGCTTCAGACTTAAGAGCATGGTGCAGAGAGACCATCCATGAGCTCAGATCTGCCCACACTAGCAAGTTTAGTTAGGTTTACTGTCACTGTGACAAAGACCTGACTGAAGTAACACACTGGAGGAAGGCTGGCTTGGGCTTATGATTTCTGAGGGCTCGTCTGTGGTCTGGTTTAGACCTGTCATGAGGCTGATCATGACGGTGGCAGACAAGAAGCAAAGCGTAGCAGTTTGCATCATGGAAGCCAGAGTGTTGAGAAAAAGGATGACCACACCCCTGGCTTTCTCATAGGACAGTCCTTCTCCCTTAGGTAACCCTCTCAGGGACACACTACCACGGATACACCCAGAGGTATGCACTAAGCCTCAGGTATTTCTCAGCCTTCTCACCAGAGTGAAAAACAAGATTAACCATCATGGTAAGCCTTTTTCCTCCATGACTCCCAGTGTCCATGAGGTCTTGGGTAGGTAGGTAGACCATCTTACCCTCAAAAGCAGTTTACTTACTGAGAGCATAGCAATAATAAATCCACCACCAAGGACAATTAGGGAGATTAAATGTTACAATGTAAGTAAAGAGCTGCGGTGCAAAGAGCTTTGAAGACAGAAGGGCTATGGGTGTGTGGGGCTCTATAGCAATCACTGCATAGGCTTCTAACTTGAGAGTTGGGAAGAGTGAGTGGTGTATGGAGAGAAAGAAACATAAACAAATGAGCAAGCATACATTGTTCATGCTGATTAGTTCCCTGGTGGAAATAGAATGGTAAGACACAGAGTGTCTCAGTTAGGGTTTTACTGCAGTGAACCGACACCATGACCAAGGCAACTCTTATAAGGACATTTAAGGCTTATAGGTTCAGAGGTTCAGTCCATCATCATCAAGGCAAGAGCATGGCAGCATCCAGGCAGGCATGGTGGGAGGAGCTGAGAGTTCTACATCTTCATCTGAAGGCTGCTAGCAGAATACTGGCTTCCTGGCAGCTAGGACGAGGGTCTTAAAGCCCACATGCACAGTGACATAGTTCCTCCAACAAGGCCACACTTACTCCAAGAAAGCCACACCTACTCAGCAAGGCCACACCTACTCCAACTAGGCCACACCTCCTAAGAGTACCATTCCCTGGGCCAAGGACATTCAAACCACTACACAGAGTAATAGAGGTGGAAGCCTCTTTTATACAGGAAAGCTCGAGATGGCATCTCTGGGAAAGTATGAATGGAAGGATAAGAAAGGCATTGCTATATTAATAGTAGGGGGTGAGAAGAATGTCAAGAGCAAAGGCCAAGAGGCAAAAGAGGGTCAGATATGATATATTCAGGGAACAGAGGTAGATCAGTGGTTAGAACACATGCATAAGTAGGAAACAGGTCATAGAAAGCCTTGCAAAGCATAGGAAGAAGTTTGGATTCCATGGTGACTGATATAACTGGTTATAATTCTCACTTTGTGGGTGGCATGTACCTGTAATCACAGTACTCTGCCGGTGGAAGCAGGAAGGTCAAAAGTTTAAGGTTATCCTCTGCTACATTATGCATTCAAGGCCAGCCTGGGGTTCCATGAGACCCTGTGTGTGTGTGTGTGTGTGTGTGTGTGTGTGTGTGTGTGTGTGTGTCTGTGTCTGTGTGTGTGTGGACTATTGCAGTTGTCTAGGTAATGGACAACTGGGGTGCCTTCTAAGATGGTGCTGACGACCAAAACAGGAGGACTGCAGGTGAATTGAGGCTCTGCTTTGGCAATGAGACCAGGAAGAGCCCTCGAGGGAGTTGTATGTGGGAGAGGAGGAAAAGGGAAGAGTTAAATTAAATCTTTGTTTCTGGCTGAATATGGGAACATTTATTAATACTGGAAAGCTTGAAAGAAACAGAATTAACAAGTTGAGGATCTGAGGTATTTTAGGGACTTGGGGCAGAATAATAGATTAAGAGGGCACATTTGGAGTTCAAGAGAGAGCCTAAAGCTTGGGAACAAATTTGGGTCTGGACGAGATCCTCAGGGGCAAGGTGGGAAGGAAAGGGAAGGAAAAGGTCTGAAATGCACAGATTTCCTGCGTGGGTCTTGAGAGCTGGTGAGAAGGTCAGCAATGGAAGAGAAGCTGTAAATGAGGAAAGAAACCAGGGCAGCAGCTAGGGTGAGAGGGATGAGGAGGAAAGTGTTTCAGGAAGGGAGCGAGCAGCCTGCTCTGATGACAGCTGTTGAGAGGCAGTAAGAGGAGAACAGGGAAATGACCTTCGAACATAGAAGAAAGGGAAGAAATAAAAAGCATGCTTTGCAATGATGCTCCTGGACTGATCTCTAAACGACAAATCTGGAAGCGTTACTCCTTTGATTGAAAACCTCCACGGCTCATCACCAGCTCCTTAGCGGGCTGTATTGATCTGCAATTGGCCATTGGCCTCTATCTGCCCTCATTCTGCTGTCTGCTCGGCTGGAGCAGTGACTAGAATCCTGGGCCTCAGCCCTGCACCCCATCACTGTGTCTGGGACCTAGTCTGACCTCATCTGCCCTGGAGCATTCCAAGGGGCTGGTGTAACTGAGCTGGGCCTCACTTCTCTAGGGGAGGCCCTCCATGCTTTTACCTTCTAGGGTCTCATAAATGTCCTCCTTGGAGTAACACACTTCAGGCTCACTAACATTGCTCTTACATTTATTTTGCCGGTGATGAGCCTACTGGCAGCTGAGGCTGTGTATCCATTCATTTTTAGGTCCCAGGGTAATGCCTTGCCTATTCTGGATACTAGATAAGGACTCACTGGATACATTCACTAGAGACTTCTGTTTCAAACAGAAGTCACAACTGTTTGCTACAGTTGGATCCTGAATGTCCTCCAAAGGCCATGGCTTAGTCCCACAGTAGAACATCTGGAGGTGGGGGAAACTTTGAAAGGTGGGGGCCTGTGGAATTCTGTAGGTTGTTGGGGCTTGTCTCCAAAAGAAGTTGCAAGTTCTCACCCATCCTTACTGTTTTCTCTTGCTCCGTGGGCTCAAAGTTCACCAGCCTTGCTCACCCATGCATTCTATTCATAATATGGCTCCTCAGCCTAAACCTAGCCGCTTACCATAAACCTAAAAGCAGCAGGTCTCCCGATCAGGAACTCTCTAAAATTCTAAGCCTGAAATCAATCCTTTTCTCCCTGTAGACGTATCTTGCTACAGTAATGGGATGCTCACTAACGTACTACTCTTCTGGGAAAAGCAATGTTAAAATATCTCTGCTGATTTTTGAATGTATTTATAGATCCCTATCATTCCAAAATGGACCTTGAAGAGTACACAATATTAGTAGCCTTTGTTGTGAGTTTGGTTGTACCTGTACAGTAGCAGTGACGTCCTAACTCCTGTTTGTTTTGTACTGTGACCTTATTTGGAAATATTATTTTTTAATGTTGTTTATTTATTATTTAGGTTTATCATCATTATCATTAATATTAATAAATATTACATATAATTAACAGTGAATATATTATTATCACTATTATTATTATTATTATTATTATTATTATTAGACTAAGTCTCACTATATTAGCCTTATACTTGGGATCTCCCTGCTTCAGTCTCCTGATTTTCAGGAGGAAATGGAGTCTTTTTGGGGTTTTGTGGCTGGCACTTCTTTGGTTTTTTGAGACAGGGTTTCTCTGTGTAGCCCTGGCTGTCCTGGAACTTACTCTGTAAACCAGGCTGGCCTTGAACTCCAAAGTGCTAGGATTAAAGGCATGTGCCACCACTGCCCAGTCGCTCTTTTTGTTTTTTGGTTTTTTGGTTTTTTTGTTTTGTTTTGTTGTTGTTGACTTTTTTAGTTAGCATACAAAACAGTGGTTTTATTATGATGTTTCCATACACCCATTATTGTATTTTGCTCATATTTGCCCACCCCCACCCACCCACTTTTACTTACATGTTCCCTTGAAATAATCAAGTAAAAGTGAGGCCAAGCTAGGCACACTGGCCTATAACCTTAAGCTCAGCCCCTGGAAGGCAGAAGCAGTCGGATCTCCATGATCCTGAGGCCACACCAAGAACTTGTCTTTTTTAAAAACACTGAGTGACTAGGGTGCAAAAGATGGATTGGTTTTCCTCCTAAATCCAAAGGTCAGTATTCCTAATCTAATATGGATAACAGACAGACATGCCAGAGGGAAGATGTCTGGACACATAGAAACTTCATGAAGATAAGAGATTGGTCTAATACATTTACAAACTGAGGAATGGCTGTGGCTTCCATAAGAGTCATATTACCTGGTGCCTTCAGAGGGAACGCAGTCCTACCAACACCTCTATTTGAACTTTTAGACCCCAGGAAGGAAACAATAAGTTGTTCTTTAACCCATCCAGCAGTTGTTTGGGCAGATCCAGGAAGCTGATATCCCCCATAGCACGGAAGAAAACAAAAGATATTTTCTTTGTCTTTTCTTTTTAGTACCCCAGAATTTTTCCTCGATTTTATTTTTATGCAAAAGAATGATGATATGCACAAAAACGTGATGTTGCTCACAAAGTTAAGCCTAACAAGAAATTCAGAAGAATCTCCAAAGATCTCACTTTAATCTGATTCAAATTAATCTATATTTTATATGTGTAGTGGTATTAAACTAACCAAAGGTATTTTTATTATAGTAATGCATTTTGAATGGTCTTGGTGGTTGGATTTATTTGAATGTTTTCTCTCTCTCTCTCTCTCTCTCTCTCTCTCTCTCTCTCTGGGTGGGGGATGTAAATGTATCTTTTATTTGTCAGACATAATCATCGTCTCATAATCTTACTGCTGAAAAAACTTACCCTTTCTAGTTCTTTTTGATCTCTGGCTGGCTGGTTCAACTCAGATGTTCTGTCTCAAAGTCCTCTCCAAGCTGACTGATTCAATCTGGCTTCTCTCAGCTTCTCACTGAATTGCTTTGCTTGGCCTCAGACTAACTCTGGCAATTTGTTCAAATCTTCTGGCTCCCTCTTATTCTCGTGCTTCAATTGCCTCTGCTTACCTGCACTGAACTGCAAGAACTCACTAATGAACTCAGCTCCACTCCACTGCACTAACTATGCTGACTTCCAACTCATTGACTCTCTCTCCCTGCCTGCTCTTCAATAGCTTCTCTTTCCTGTGCTGTTCTCCTGAAAGTTACGCATATCCTATCTCTGACTCTGCAAATCTTTTTCTGATTCATCACTTTGTCTGCCCCTCAATTAGACATCACTTTCAAACATGGCCACTTCCTTCTACAGACTAACTTTACCTTTATTGTTTGGGATTTAAAGGTGTGTGCTAAGGGCATGTCTGCATTCTAACCAGAGGGATTTAAATTCCTCTGCAGGGGGGTATGTGGATATGGATGTGTATGCTGTAGGCATTTGCCAAGGCCAGAAGTCAAGACTGGGATATCTTCTTCAATTGCTTCTCCATTTTACTTTTGAGTTAAGATCTCTTTACTAAACCTGATGCTTGCCATTTCAGGGAGACTGGTAGACAGGGAGGCTCAGGGGATCTGCCTGTCTCTGGCTCTACAGCACTGGGGTACAGAACATGTCCTGCCACATCCTGCTTTTTACATGGGTGTTGAGGAGCAGAACTCAGTCCCCATGCTGTGCAGCAAGCACTCTATCCACTGATCCATCTCCTCCTTGGCCTTGTATTTATTTAGGAAAAAAAGACACAAGTTATGCAGCCATAGTAGAAATGTCCAGAACTTATGGAGGTAAGAGGAAAATAGTTTTTATAGAAAGGGGAAAACAGAAGAAGCTTGTGTTTGGGGGACCTGGAAAACAGCAGCCCCATTGAATGTCTGTTCTGTTCTGTTCTGTTGTTTTGTAGAACTGGAGATGTAGTACTGAGGCCTAGGACCTCACCCATTCTAGGCAAGTACTCTACAATTGAGCTATAACCCTAGCCTCCAAGTGCTTGTTTTTAAAAATGGACAGGTTTATAAGAATTGAACACAGTTCTACAGTATCATGTAATGTTCCCATGCATGTATGCAATGTGTCATGATGAAATCAGGACACACACTTTGAATGTTTAAACAAGGGTATTTTTTAAACACTTTGAGTGTTTAAACAAGGGTATACAGTTACAGGTATCCTGTAACTGGTTGCAACAGCTAAGTACTGGAAGGGTCAAGGAGCCAAACAGGGGACTGACAGTTGTAGATGTCACTATGGCCTTCTTAGGGTTCTTAGAGAGCACTTAGAACATTTTGGATGGAATTATTCTTTGCTGGGGGAGGAGCATTATTCTGTATGAGGCAATATGTTTCACCTTTATCTACTAGATGCCTACTGTGTCCCCTTCACCTACTTAAGTTGTAGCAAGCAGACTCCTTCAGAAATTGTTAAAGATCCCTTGAGAGAGAGAGAGAGAGAGAGAGAGTTGGGGAGAGGAGGGCAGGCAGACATGCCTTTCACTGAGAACTGCTGAGCTGCAAGGACAAAAGGAGAAGCAGGTGGCTACAAGAACTCAGACAAGGTTCCCTAATGAAAGGCTGGACCCAGGAAGCACACACGGCTGTCTAAAGAGTCTCGAAGAAGAAACATCATGCAGAGAAAGGAAACAGTTGCCCTAGCCCACCCTGCTTCCCAGCCTCCAGGTCCCACTGCAGGTGGTGACTTTCTGCAATATGGTCAGATTAAAGGAGAAAAAGAAAACTGGCTCAGAAGACAGTAGTACAGGGATCACCTCAAGGCTAAACTTCTAAGGGATGACAAAGTTGAAATCTGATGTAATCCTAGTACTCAGGGGGGAGAGGATCTGAGGACTGTGAGTTTAAAGTTGACCTTACCCATATAGTAAGATCCTGTCTCAGAAACAAACAAACAAACAGATCTGAGGGCTGTCTCTAGACTGTAGTACCTCAATCTTGCAGATCACCAGAGGAGGTGTGCTCTTCTTGCAAAGGCAGACTGACTATAAAAACAAAGATGGTCAAACTTCAAAACTTTTCCAATGGGTGGACCCCGTTAATGTTTTCAACACAGCTCCATGTTTTAGTAAAATTTGTGTGACATCTCACCTCACACTCAGTGGACTAGAATGAAAGAAAAATAGTCCAGGCTAGGACTTAAGCGGTGGGGACTCCAGGCTCAGCCTGGAATTTCTGAAGACTGAGCACTGGGCATGTCTTCTGATGCATCCCCATCAGGATGAGAAGTCCACCCTGCCAAGGAAAGAAACTATCTAGAATGTGTACCTCCCAGCTCTTGCCCATGTTCTCAGTACCCAGCATTCCCTAGTTACTTGAGCTGGAGGCCACTTCCAGAGTTCTACATGACCTTTCCCATGGAGTTTAACCTTCTGTGAGCACTAAGGTTGCCCATTGTAACCCCAGGAGGTAGCAAGCCTGTGTGTCACAGGCTGTGCATAAAGCTTGAGGTGCAGTCCAGAGTGTTCGGATGTGTGAGAGAGGCTTGTGATGTGGGGGGAGTTGTGGCTGGGAGAAAAGAAGGAAGGCATACGCAGTAAAACTCCATAGGCACTATTCCGGCATCAGGAAATGCCACGGATTGGGTTTCTGCAGGGAACCCTTGTTCCACAGGGTGATGAGAGTTTTGACCAGATGGGCAAGGAATTCGGCGCATGACAAACAGAAAGGACACAAAGAAGTGTGGGATCTGAGTGTATTTGCACAAAATAAGAATCAGGCTTATATAGTATACAGAAACAGGGTGAATGTCAGGGATTGTGTAGGCAGGTAGCAGTCACATCAAAGTCAGTAAAGCAAACAACCAGGTGTAAATGATTCCTTCAGAAATGCTCTCCCCACTGGGCTACCTTGGCAGCCCTAAGCAAACACCCAACTATCTAATTCTTCTGGGCTGTCAGAAGTTGCACCAGGGGGTCTCATTCTTGCTAACCTCTCATGAATTACTTTACTTTAGCCCTGGGAGTGATTCCTGGGAGCGTTTGTGACAGACTCCCAATTTGCCAGGGGAGCTGACCAACTTCTCTCTAATACGTAAAGCAGTTTGCCATAAACTTACTTTGTTGTCAGTAATCTTTAATGCATTATCTTTTTCACCCTCTCTGGAGACAATCTGTCTGAATAGGTAACTTCCTTGCAAAATTCCAGACCGAGAATCAACTCAGCACCGATTAGGATTGGTTGGAACATCGTGGGGGCCGGGAAACATTGTTCAATTTAGTTTGGCTATAACACAATATTTCTTAGGGCACCTTTATGCCTGAATAAAGAAAGCACACAGATCTCTCCACAGACTTTAGCAGAGACCAATCTGGAACACATCTGAGTTAGGAGATGCCAACGACTGACTGAATACCCAGGAGGCACAAACTCCCTTTGAAGTCGTATCGCCTCTTGTCCATGATCAGGCTTTTAACCCTGATACTGCAGACCTTACTGAGGTAGATGAGCGGGCATGGCAAGGAAGCAAATTCTACCCTTCCCCAAACAGCTGTGTTTCTTTTAAAAACTATACCCAAAGCAGAAATTCATTAAGAGAAAGGGAACCGGCTTTTCCATTACCTGGTTATGTGTTTCCTCTTAATCTAAAATGAAAAACTGACATTATCATTTACCACTATAGTGAGGCTATGGATAACAAACTGGAGAAAATATGAAGCTCACCAAGCTAAAGAAATTTAACATTAGTTCCCAAGCAAGTTAACCTGAAATGTGTCAGAAACCTTTGAGTTCATTTATGAAAGCCAACTTAAAAATGTCCTCAAGCTAGCCGGGCAGTGGTAGCTCACACCTTTGATCCCAGCATGTGGGAGGCAGAGGCGGGTGAATTTCTGAGTTCGAGGCCAGCCTGGTCTAGAGAGTGAGTTCCAGGACAGCCCAGGGCTACACAGAGAAAGCCTGTCTAGAAAAATAAACAAACAAACAAAAGTTGTCAAGTTGACAATTTAGAAAACGTTTAGTTTGCTGAGACCTAAGCCTCGGCTGAAAGCCTTACGGACTTCTCCCGGGGTACAGAAACGATCGACCTCTCTGTAGGGAAGGAATGATGGTATAGCTGGCATCATGCCTGTAACTTCAGCACTTGGTGGGGGTGGGGTGGGGGGATGGTGAGGGAGGACACTATCTCAGATTTAAAAGAGTGCTGAATACCTTTAAAAGGTGTATTAAGAAGTCAATAGTAAAAATATTATTTTGGTGGACAGGTGAATGTCTCAGTGGGTGGAGGGACTTGCCACCAAACCTCACCGTTGAGTTCAGTCTTTGGGACCCACATGGTAGAGAGGGAGAACCGCTCCTCTCCCCCAAAGTTGACCACTGACCTTCACACGTGCACCATAGCATTAGTGTATGCAGAGATACACATACATAGAGACATGCACACAGACACACACACACACACACACACACACACACACTCATTCACACACACACCCAAAAAATGTTTTTTAAAGAGATACTTTTCTTTCTAGATTTTGTAGAATTTGTCAAATTTTAAATTTTTATAATTTGCTGTCATTTCTTTTCCCATTTTAGGTAAACATTAAATTTTACACTCAAATTTTATAGTCACAGTTCCGTGTTCTTTTTTTCCCGTGGAAGGAATCGCCATCTTCCCATTTGTAAGCTTTACTCTCTTTGGGTCCTCCCCAGCCATCGCCATTACTTTGAGAGCTGTCTGAGTGTGGAGGTGATGGCAGAAGGTTTTGGGAGCCTGCGTCTGGGGGCATTGAAAGAAAATTATCTGAAAGAGCAGCTTGTCCTGACCCCAGAGAAGTCAAGATGTATCATATCAAGGTAAACAAGTCCACCACGGCACTTCCTGCATGCTGTTCCCAGGGAAAGACTCCCATCCTCATTTTTCTTTGTTTCTGCTTTGTAGTCATGGTGGCCGCTGATAACAAGAGACAGAACTGCAAGCCACAGCCTCCCCCACTAGGTTCTAGAGCGAGAAAGTCACCGGGTGAGCCGACCCAGCATTCCCTCAAAAGGCGCCTCTGACAGAGAGCTGAGGATCTTTGTCAGGGCTCCAATGCCGATCTCACGGTAGATAAGGCAGATGCGGGTCTGAGGGGTGTAGGAGCCCACATCAAGTTGGATTCACCTGTGAAACTGCAGGACCATGACTGTTCTCACGGAAAAGAGCTGGGATTCTTTCCTAGGGTGGAATTTGTTTCTTTTAGAGCAAAGACATTCTGCCCTGGAGCATATTAGGTTTCTGAGTGCTCACATTTCCTTAAAAATAGTCATTGAGATTTGCAGATTTAATTTCTGCTTAAGTTGCTGTGTTTCAGGAGCTTGTAAAAGATAGGTTACCTGGGGCAATGCTGGCTGCCTTTTTTTTTTTTTTTTTTTTTTTTTAAACCCGAAGCTTCTTTGATTCCTGATGGTTAAGTAAAGGAGATTGAACACGGGCTTTTATCCCTTTTCCCTTCTGAAATCTCACTGGTATGACCGGAAAGGAATAAAGTAGGTAGAAAATAGGAATAAATCCACATGAACAGACAGAAAGGAGAAAGAAGAGGGTAGCTGAGCCAAGTGTGGAGGTTCACGCCTTAAATCCAAGCACTTGTGGTGGATGGGGGCAGGAGGGCTGGAGGACTCAAGGTTACATAGAGGGTTCAAGGCCAGCCTGGACCACTTGAGACTGGTCTTCATAAAGAGGAAGGCGGCTGGGCCAGTGAAATGGCCCAGAGGGAAAGGCACTTGCTACTAAGCCTGACGACCTACACTTAGACAGATGGCAATAAAATGATGAGACACTTAGGCTGTCGACACCCTATAGCCCAGCAGACATCATTAAGCAATCCCTGCACATATTTTTGCTGAGAACAGAGTCGGTTTCTGGAGTTCTCCCTATCCAGATCACCAGATTTACTGGCTGATGAGTACAATTGTCCCCCAAGGTAAAAAATACTTTCTATCCTGGTTTGTACCAGGGAGTAAAAGAATCAAACATATGTTAGAATGGATTGTGCATTAATGCCAAGGTACAGGTTCTCATAAATGAGATCGTTTAATTCAGGTACAAACATTAGAAGAGTTCTTCCTAAATGACTTAGAAAATTATTGATTTCCATACTTTTAAAGGACAAATGGACAATTGACTTTGAGAAGAATTTTTTTTTAATTTTTATTTACTTATTATGCATACAGGGTTCTCCCTGCATGTATGCCTGAAGGCCAGAAGAGGGCACCAGATCTCACTACGGATGGTTGTGAGCCACCATGTAGCTGGGAATTGAATTCAGGACCAATGGAAGAAGAGCCAGGGCCCTTAACCTCTGAACCATCTCTCCATCCTTAGGAAGGATTTTTAATTTTTTTCGTTTATTTCCTTCTTTTATAAATTCGTGAATATGCATTGAATAAAATCATGAGCTTGGGGCCAGCAAGATGGCTCAGTAGATAAAGGTACTTGCCACTAAGCATGACAGCTTGCATTCAGTAGGCAGAACTCACACAATAGAACCGAAGATTATCCTCTGACTTACACATGTGTTGTAGCATGCACACATCCACATACAAAATAAATAAACGTGAAGCTGGAGAGATGGCTCCGTGGTTAAGAGCACTGGGTGCCCTTTCAGAGGACCCAGGTTCAATTCCCAGCAACCTCATGGCCGCTCACAACTATCTGTAATTCCTGTTCCAGGGGATCTGATACCTTCTTCTGGCTTCCTTGGACACTGCACATAGGTGGCAGACTTACATGTATCATACACATAAACTATAATAAAATAAATTAAAACTAAAGGAATGGAAAAAGAGCTCTTAAAAGTAGTGAGTTTCATCATGACATCTTTATGTACCTACTGTGCTTCGATTCCACTTTTCCCTGCCTCTTGTCCATCTCTCCATTAAATCTGGATTCCATACATGACAGACAGACAGCGTGTGATCCTGACTCTCTGAGTCTGGCATACTCTATGAAGGACCTCCAGTTTCATCGATTTTCCTGCGATAACACCATTTTCTTCACTGTGGCTGAATTAAACTCTGTTGTGTATATATGCTACAATTTCTTTATCGGTTCCTCCACTGAGGAGATTAACTTGGCTGCTGTAGACAGTGGCTTTGACAAACACAGATCTGTGATGTGCCTATTGTATGCTGACTAAATTTCCTTCGACTAGGCACCAGGAGTGGTAGAACTCAATCATATCTGCTTGGTTTTTAGCTTCTTGAAGAGCCTCCTTACTGACTGCCACAGTGGGGATTCTAATTTACATTCCTACCAGGATATGAATGTTTCTTTTTCCACCAGACCCTTGGCAGTGCTTACTGTCCTCTGTTTTCTTGAGGAAAACTTTTCTGGCTGGGTTGAGATGGAATCCCAGTGGAGTTGTGATTTACATTTCTCTGCTGATTAAAGATTAAGGATATAAGATTTTTTTCCCCAAATATTTATGGACTTAGGCTGAGCTCCACCCAGCATCTTAAAGAACACAGGGTCTTCTCATCTCTAGTTTCTGCAACCAGAACCTGGATCTTCTTTTGTTAAAGATGTCAACCTGGGGATAGAAAGACATTCACCACTGGTATCAAAGAGAAAAAGAAGGAGCCCACATCCCAGGATTCCTATTGGAGGATTGCCAATTGAACTGCATCAAGTGTTGTGTCTACCTTTCAACCAAACACTGTGTCTAGGAGAAGAGTTGTTACATTCTAAGCAAGAGATGGTGATGGAGTCCATTACAAGGTCTACATGGTTGGAAATGGGGGTGGGGTGAGGGTTTCCCCCAAAGAAAACAGGACAGGAATGATGAATGCAGTCTAGACAACCAAGAGCATGTGCCAGATGTTGGAGGAAAGGGGGAATTTATGGAATACAGGCTACAAACCAAATCAAAAGAAAAGGTAAACAGTAAAAGTCTCTATTGAAGCTGATTCATAGCTGGCGGGCAGGGGGATGTAGGGAGAAGAGAAGGTGTGGATGAGGCACAGGGAGGACCGACTCACGAATATTCTCTGAGGATGGATCTTGACTTGTACACTTTACCTACTGTCCTTGGAAGGATGTGCACACACCCCAGCATGGAGCTAATGTTCTGTCACAAGTTTTGCTTTATTTATTTTTCTCCTGAACTCCAGCAGTAAGTCAACATTCAGTGTGTCACTACGGTTCAAGCGAGCCTTGGGAAGACGGAGTGTTGTTCACTCACAGGAGAATCTCCCAGGTTATGGAAGAGGCATAATTAATAATGGTAGAGTAGCCTGACTAGGAACAAGTTATATAGCACAGAACGCAGGCCATAGCAGCCATTCTTTTGTGTGGAAAAGAACTGTAAGGTTCTTTCTATGAAAATTGTTCAAAAGATGTTCCTGGGTTATTGGTCTTTAATCTATGCCAGGAGTCTATGTAGAATTTTCCACCACATAGGTCAGAATATAACAGTATTTTTCAAAGTCTGGTCTAATGGTGAGGTAAGTGCTTACATAAATTATGATATATTTTTATGATGAACCTTTTCCAATTAATGACTTCATGGGTGAAAACGAAAACTGCATGACAGTTACAGTATTTTTTATTAAGTAGAAAAAAAAGTCAGGAAATGAGATAAAAAGTCACTCTTCTATAAAAACAATAAAGTATTTATGTTTTGTGTAGAAAAAAAGAAAAAATGTATTTAGAGGTATTTACAATACTGTTCTATGTGCAGCAGGATCATAAATACTCCTCTTTAATCTTCTTTGTTCGTTTTCTAAGTTCTAACTTTTTACCATGTACATTTATAGCTTGGACAGTAAAAAAAAAAAAGTGCAGCTGAGGGTTTTTTACTTAAAAACTATTGCTGCTGTTAATTTTTGATTATACTTCCATTAAACTCTGTCAGTGTTGGAATTGTTCCCATAAGCAGATGCAAATCCTTTGTGGGGTGAAGGAGGGAACCAGTTGCTGTGCACCTGGGCTATGGGGGACCAAATAAACAAAGCAGCAGCAATCAGAGCTGGAATGGAGTTCAGGGAGGCCACAGCCTTCCTCCCCTCTTCCCACTTAGCTGTCACCCACTGCTTCAGTGGCCTCTTTCTGGGCTGGTGTGGCCAACCCCATCGCCATGGGGGGTGTCCTGGTGCTTCAGGGATAGAAGGCGTTTTCTTGCTTCCAGGAGAGGCATCCTGAGATGCTCCGACCCTAGAAGGGGTGGTCCCCCTCCCCCAATCCTTGGAGCCACTGCAGAGCCCTCCGACGTCCCCGGGTGACACTCAGCTTCTGTCACTGTTGACCTCAGAGGATCCTTGAGGGACACACTACTTCAGCCCCCTCCCAGTGCCCCTCTGCCCAGGCGGCCACTATGGCTGCTGCTCCAGCTGAGTCAGAAACACCCTCCCTCTGAGGCTCCGGAGACCAGAATCAAAAGCTCCCATGCCAGGGATTCATTTCCAGATCGGGAAGAAGGCAGTTTGTCACTCTGCCTTTGCAGCAGCAGAGTCCCACGGCGCCCTTCCTCTTGTGTTCTCCAGTCTGCCACAGAGGGACACGGAGTGAAAAAAAAAAAAAATGTAGGTGAAACAAAGCAAGAGATCTTCAAAGAACTCAAAAGAGCTGCCCAAAGCTTTCTAAGCTCTGGGGGATTGCTGCCAAGAGCCCAATGGAGATAACCCCTTTTTCCTCTAAAGAAGAGGTACCTGCCGCCTACCTCTTGCCCCAGTCCCTGGTTCTGCTATAGTGCACAGCCTAATATAGGTAGATTTCAGTTAAGTGTTGTATTCAGCTGCCAGTAACATGAAAAAAATAATATGACTTCCAATACATATATTATATATAGTATATAATATGTAATCTCTATATAATCTATAATATATAACAATATATAATTATATATAGTCTCATATATTAATCATATACATATATAATCTCATTCATACACACACACACACATATATATATATATATATATATATAATGCAGGCCATGAGGTCAACATGTTTAAATCACTTGGCTAGACTTTAGTTTCTATAACACTCTTGAGTTTGAATTCTAGACCAGCCAGCTGAGTGTCCCGGGTCCCATCTGTTTATTTTTCATTGCTTCTGTTTCCTTCTTTGCAGAATAGACAGTGAAGTGCCTGATCAAGGAGTAAGTGTGGTAATCAAGTAGTGCATTAAAGGACTCAGCACAGAGGCTGGAACACAATGGATCTCATAAATGCTGGTGTGAGGGCTGAAGAGGCAGCTCAGTGGTTAAGAGTGATTTTTTTTTCTCTTGCAGAAGACCGGGGTTGGAATCCTAGCACCCACACGGCAACCACAACTGGCTATAGCTCCAGATGCAGAGGATACAATGCCTGC
Source organism: Montemys delectorum (assembly GCA_019843815.1). Lineage (NCBI taxonomy): Eukaryota > Metazoa > Chordata > Mammalia > Rodentia > Muridae > Montemys > Montemys delectorum. Next base: position 6,306 of record JADRCD010215710.1, on the reverse strand, counting down.
ATTGCTTGTACACAGGGCACATCCATACACTTGGGCACACATGTATCCATAAGAAGTTAAATAATAAATGTTTTTAAATGAATTTAAAAAAAAACATTGTCAGACAAAATGAGCCACATCCCTGTCTCTTAGTAACCTGGCCCTTATGCACTATACTGACAAAGGTCTTATTTATCAAGAAAGCAAAAATGAAGTACTTAGATACTCAGAGGCTGATGCAAGCTGAGTTGGTCTGCATTTTTAAAATGAGGCTTGGTTGGTGCAGTGGTGCACATCTGCAAGCCTAGCTCTCAGGAAACTGAAGGAGGGGAGTCTTGAACTGGAGGTTGGTCAGCCTGGACTTGCTAGTGTGACCTTGTCTCAGAAAACAGTCAAGAAAGGCTGTCAAGATGGCTCAGTACATAGAGGCTCCCTGTGCAAGCCTGGGGATCCTAATTTCAACCCATGGGGTAGATATAAAGTGAACATAGGGCGGTCAGAGAACAGTCCACAGCATTGTCCTCTGACTGCCCCATGTCCCCATGTTCACTGTGGTTCATGTGCCCATCGCCCCCCCCCCACACACACACACACAGCAACTTAACAAATGCTCATTTTCCTCTATCTGTTCTTCTACTCAGAGAAGGAAAAAGGGAAAGGAAGGGAGGCTCAAACAATAGAGGACATTTAAGGATAAATATCAGGGCTGTGGTGTAGCTGGTTTGTACAGCTCCTTCTTGGGTTTGATCCCCAACACAACAATAAGCTAACTGTTTACTGCTCTGGAGTCCTAATGGAAAGTGGAGCTGATAATGAGGTGCAAGTCTTGTGCAATAGCCAACTTTATTCAGAGCGTCGGACAATTTATACTCAGAGGGTTAGGAGGAGTCACTTGAGTTAAGTGTATCACCACAAGGGCACGACGCACGGAGCAAAAGTGTGTATTTACATAGAGGCACATAAACAAACAGCAATAGCCAGCTGTAATAAATAATCTGAAGTAAGCTCACTCCTTTCTGCTACACCTGGGAGGGGCACAAAAGCACATTCCAAGGAAAATTGCCGGTTTTGGAAGAAACCGAGGTCACAAGACTCTTGTTTCGTTGGAGTTTTCCCACAAGCACTCAGAATTCTCTTTGCATGACTACATTCTTAGACCGTGTTCCAACAGCTGATATTGAGGTTATTAGTGGTTTCTTTTTGATATGTATGATCCTACGTCACTCCGTATTTTCATTTTCAAGTGTGCGGTATACACAAATATCTGTTGTGGCTGACCTTTTGGGTGTTTTGTTTTGTTTTGTTTTGTTTTGTTTTGAGCTAGGGTGTTAGGTAGCCTAGGCTGGACTCAAACTGGATATATTGCTCGAACTGCTGAATCTCTAGCCTCTACCTCTAAGCGATGGGCTTACAGGTATGGTCTGTGATACTGAGGGATTTATCATATGAAAATCATGAAAGGGGCTGAGGTCCGTGTGGACAGATAGAACAGGAACGCCACAGCATAACTGCACAGTCTGATGGAGGGAATCAGGCAGAACTGGGGCTCTGGGGTCTGGGGATGTAGCTCATTGGTGTAGCACAGGATCCTAGGTTCTACTCCAAGCAAAATGGAGAAGGGGGAGAGAAAGAAAGAAAAACGGGAGAGGCCGGGCGGTGGCGGTACACGCCTTTAATCCCAGCACTTGGGAGGCAGAGGCAGGCGGATTTCTGAGTTGGAGGCCAGCCTGGTCTACAGAGTTCCAGGACAGCCAGGGCTACACAGAAAAACCCTGTCTCAACGGCCCCTCCCCACGGCCCCCGCACACACAAATGAAAATGGGAGAGAGAGGTGAAAAGGAGTGTTGAGTTCAAGGTTAATCTGACAGAATACATGTTGTATTGGACTTTCAAGTCCAGCGAAGGGAAGGGAGGCAGTTTGAACCATTTTTATCCAGATCAAAAGAGGCAAGAAGACTGTAGAAGACATTTGAGCTGTACAGTCCCTACCTCCTCCCCCAGTCTCTAGCCACAGCCCCAGAGATGCTCAGCAAGCTGAACAGGATGCTCACATTGCCCCTGCTTTTTCAATACTGAGAAGTCAGGAAGAACTCAAGTTGGCTGTGATTCTCAAGGGTGAGCGGATTCTGACGACGTATCCTAGCAACCACTGAAAAGAACCCCACGTCAAGGGATACAAGCTCCAGGAGCTGATGTGCAATGGCCACTGAGATGCAGAGAGAAGTCTCGTGGCCTAGGCAACAACCTACAGGTTGAAACGTGCAAGCGTGAGATGACCCTGCCGTCAGGATGCTGAAGAGACACGGTGAAAGCAACAGTGTGAGAGGGGCCAAAGGCTGCCTCATAAATATGGCCCTAAATCAAAACGCTGAAAGTCCAGGCTTGGAGCTGGAGCAGGAGCCAGACAAAACCACTTCATCTGTAAAGAACTAAAGGTCATGGACTGCTTTCAAATAAATCCCTCTAATCTAATGACAAATGACATTTACTTCTATAAAGCCACACAATGCTCAATGAGATGCTAATAATGAGGCCTCGCAAGAATGAAAATGACTTCCATTACTCTCCTCATAAATTTGGACAGCTCTGATTGTTAGCCAAGTAGCCAGTGCAGAATGCTAATGCCCAAGGCACCTTCTCTTGCTGCCAAGGAAGAAATCCAGGTTGGACTGAGCAAACAGAGGGTGGGGAAGGAAAACAGGAATCTGCTCTCCCTCTCTCCCTCCCTGCCCTCCATACCCCATGTCTCTGTTCTCTCAGTGAAGAGAACTTGCAGCCATCCTCCTGCCCCTGACTTCTAAGTGCAGTGATGACAAGAATATGCCACTAGGCCCAAACAACAAATCAACTTCTTTTTGTTTTGGTTTGGTTTTCTGAGACAGGGTCTCAAGTATGCATCCCTGGTTATCCTGGAACTCACAATGTAGACCAGGCTGGCCTTGAATTCACAGAGACCCTCTTGGCTCTCCCTTCTCAGTGCTGGGATTAAAGTTGTGAGCTACCACCACACCTGGCACAAGCCAACTTCTTAATTGTAAAATGTTCTCCAGAGCTGGTAGCTCTGTAGGAGTGTACTTGTTTGGTATGGAACTGGCTGTGGGTTTGATCTCTGTCATTACTAATTAAACAAACAAACAAACACCAATGAGTAAAATATGTGTCCGAAACCAGAGTAGATCACACAGGCAATGAATGCATAAGATGAGATGAATACCAACTCTAGCATGCTAAAAGGAATCGTAACATAAAACTCAAGCAGAAACACAAACTGGAAGTGAGGCCAAGGCAGCCATTATCCAGTAGAAATTGTGCAGGGACCGAGCTCCAGGAATAGCAGGGGCTTGAGCCCACAAAGCCACGGCTCCTCGTCAGCAGTGAGAAATTCATTAAGGGTTTTAATTTAGAGTGTGGAGGCTGGGTGTGGAGACAATCAGGAACTGGGGCAAGCATAGCTGTGTGAAAAGGACTAATGACCACCTCAAGTCTCAAGTAAAAAAAAATCAGGTCAGCCTGTAGAATGATCAAGCTGCCTCCCCAGGCAAGAACGTTTATTTTTCAAATGCTTCTTTGGTAAGGTCCCACCTGGGCGAAGGTCATCTGAAGTCACAGTGAAGTCTGTAACTTGAAATAAAGGGGGGAAAAAAAACTTGTTAAAAGAGGTTCACATATTCAGACAAAGCCTCAGTATGATGGTTATCTTTCCAACAGACAAGGCCACGTTCACCTGCTGAGGGATGTTAATCATGGCCTTGCTACAGCCGGTTGACTGGGTTAGGATTCTGCATGAAATCCATTGTCAGCCTGCCCACAGTGCCCTCTCAAGCTTTCGCTCACAGAACCTTAACTTTTTTTACTCTTTCTATCTTTTGACATGGAGGATTCCTTCTCTAGCCTCCAGGGATGACTCTTGATAAATAAGCCAAGTGTATCGTCTCTCGATCCTTGCCAAGGGATTGGCTCAGACAGAAGCAAGAGATGTAATTCTGGTGAACTTTTCTAAAGACGGTTCTATGTTTTCAGAAGGGAGACATGGACCCCACCCCTCAACACCCAATACCCTTTTCTGATTGAAGAGGTTACCTGCATGTGACGCTTGCAAAAAAACAAAAAACAAACAAAAAACAAAACAAAACAACAACAACAACAAAAAGGTCACAGTTTTAGGTCTGTGAGGATGACAGAAAGGAAAGGCAGAGAGACTGGTTCTTGACCATGTCCTTGAGCTACTGAACTTAGAAACCAAGTTACCAATCTAACACAGACTCTATTGCATGTGTTGCCAAATATTTAAACCAGAGAAGATTTAACCTTTTCTGGTTTGTTTGTTTGTTTGTTTGTTTTGAGACAGCCTCGACATGTAGCCCAAGCTAGCCTCAAACTTACGATCTTCTTGCCTCAGTCACTCCAGTGCTAGGATTACAGTGCCACTACCACCGCACCAGGCCAGATGGGGTTTCTTTGAGGCCAAAGGCTTCCTGACAACCTCCCCAAACGAGAGATTCCAAGTCCAACTAAGTCCAAGCACATCCTGGTTGGGTCCACCCCTCCTCTATTTGCTGTTCAGTGGTTTCGTAACACACAGGACTTTGTGGGCCCAGCATCCTCCTCTTCCCACCTCCATTCACACTCAGCATGTCACAAGCCACACCAAGCCTTACTTTTAGGCAAAAGAATTTGTAGGAAAAAGGCTTAGATGTATACAAAGCAGATAGATAGAAAAACCACTGGAACAGAACTGTTCTTAGGAGATCTGCTATAGACTAATTGTCCCCCCCTTTTTTTTCTTTAATGTTGAACTAAAGTTCCTGTTGACAACCCATTAGAAACTGAATTTCATATATTTTTGGGAAGGAGAGATAAAAGTCAGATAGCCTCTACTTACTTTAAAGGGTAGGATTCAGCAGTCTTGGGTGTGTTTTCAATACTGTACAGCCATCGTGAGAAATTGCAGAACACTTTCCCCAAAGCTGCCTACTCACAGTCAATCCACTCTGCACCCATCTTCAGCGCGTGTATCCTAAGAGCTGACAATTTCACCGTGTTTTCTTTTCTCAACTTGATTGCAGCAATAACAGGGTGGGTTGTTTTCTTCCTTTTTCTCTAATGCAAAATTAGGCTTACAATGTGATATGTACTTTGCTATCTATAAATATTCTGGTAGTTAATCCTGACTGTCGACTCGATGGCGTTTAGAATCACCTAGAAGAGCAGTTCTCAACCCGTGGGTCACAATCATCAGGAAACACATTATTTCCGATGCTCTTAGGCACTCCCAACCATAAATTTATTTTCATTGCTACTTCATAACTGTCATTTTGCTACGGAGCAGTGTCTCCGTTCCTAAGACTGTTGGAAATACAGGTTTCCTGAGGGTTGTGGCCCACAGGTTGAGAACCGCTGACTTAGAAGATAAACCTCTGGGAAGGCCCATTCTGAATATGAGGAGAGCCATTCCCAGGCCTGGGGCCGTGGGCTGAACGAAATGAATAAACACGGAGCAGCACTCGCCTGTTTTGGGTTCCCGGCTGCAACGAGGGTGGTCAGCCCCTTCCCTAGCGCGGTGCACTTTACACTTAAACCAGGAGTCAGAATAAGCCCTCCCTTCCTTCAAAGTACCGCAGACACGGGCGGTGGTGGCGCACGCCTTTAATCCCAGCACTTGGGAGGCAGAGGCAGGCGGATTTCTGAGTTTAAGTCCAGCCTGGTCTACTGAGTGAATTCCAGGACAGCCAGGGCTACACAGAGAAACCCTGTCTAAAAACAAAAACAAAAACAAAAACAAAAACAAAAAACAAACCCAAAACAAAACAAAAAGCAAAAAGTACCACAGACACTTCCCAGGTTCGTGTGTTTGTGTGTGTGTGTGTGTGTGTGTGTGTGTGTGCGCGCGCGCGCGCCTATGTTTCTTTCTATCTTGTATTTTTGAGACAGCCTTTCACTTAACACGGGTTTCACCGATTCGCTAGACTCTGGGGCCAGCAACCCCCTAGGGTGGTCTTCTCTCAGAGCCATGAATATAGACATGTGTCCCCACGCCTGGCTCTTCACCTGGTGCTGTGGATCCAACTGCAGGTCCTCATGCTTTACAGCAAGCCTCTTACCAACGGAGCCATTTCTCCAGGCCCTCATGTTTCTCTGATTCTCACGGTCAACCGTATCTTGTTGGGCATCCTCTTGGCTCTGTGGAATTTGCCTTATTAATTGATATGCATGGGATGTTGCCTATATGGCTGAGTAATCATCCCGGCTTTGTTTTTTGCTCCTACCTTAAGCTAGAACTAATACATACTTTGTCTTAGTTAGGGTTTTACTTCTGTGAACAGAAAC
>JADRCD010215709.1:17912-29482 GCA_019843815.1 Montemys delectorum | reverse complement strand
AAGAAGAAGAAGAAGAAGAAGAAGAAGAAGAAGAAGAAGAAGAAGAAACTTCACCAAGATGTGCAATAATTGGTGCACACTATAAGTTGCTTCTGTCTCTTAATAATTTTTTAAAATATACTAGAAATCCCTCATAGTTTTCTGGAGAGAAAGGAGAGGTTAACAGCAAGATAGTAGTCCCTACAGTTTTTGCTTAATTTGCATTCAATTGATAGAAATGAAACAGTGCCCCCCTTATCATGTCCTTACCAAATAAAAATTAAAGTGTAAAAAAGATGTCAGGTATGTACCCTAAAGGGAGAGGGGTGCAGTGAAGTAACACAGTAATGGCCAACAGTCATGATGTGAGACTTCTCCAGAATCGAAGCTGCCAAAATCTTCCTGATAGCAGCCACCTAAAGTGTTCTGGAGACCAAGCTATAGAGGAGCCAGCCATTGGTCTGCTGCTAACAACCTGGAAAATGGCAGAGGTGGTCTCTAACCACACAAGGCAGGTCCACGGCCTCTCTCAAGCCTCTGTGCTGTTTGGTTATTTTTTTAGAGCTAGCCACTGAGTTATCAAGATCTAGTTTGAAAATGGACAATAGGTGTGTCTTAAAAGGAAGAAACGGAGCTGAACTGCAGCGAACGACCTGTTTCTACGCAAGTGTTTGATTAAACTCAGGAAAATTATAACAGCAGTTGCTTAACCTACTGCTGTGTCTCTCTGGAGAATTCCAACACAGAACCTAGTGAAATCCAAAGCATCCACTCATACTGTACACAGTCTGTCAGGTGAGTGGACCTTAGTCATCCATATTTCCCAAAAGCTGAGGGTTTCTACCCTCAGCTTAAGTGTTAGATCCCCTGAGCCAATAGGGACATGTGAGAAACAGCTGAAAGGCTTGCAGATAATAGGGCGGTTAAACGATGTTGCCCAGCTCTCTAGGACAGGTCTAAGATTGACAAGGACCAACACCTGTAAGGGGAGGTTCAGTCGCTAACATCATTTCCCCAGTTGGCTCTTGATTTGTCAATAGAGAAGGCCGGGGGGGGGGGGGGGGGAATTGCTGGGCTCAGGGTACAGATGAGACTTCTGGGTCCAAGGAGGAAAAGACAGATGCAAGGAAAAAGAGAGGCTTTTCTGTCATGCTTTGGAGGAAGAAAGACGCAGCAATCAGATAAGGCCTTGGGAAGAGAGAGGGCCTCTGCTATGGGTGGGTGGTCAAAGATATTTGGAACTATGTGCTAAATTTGGGTAGAAGGAGAGGCTGAGATAATAAATTAATAAGGGCACGCCTTTCCAGGCAGGAGGTATCTGCGTCCAGCAATTGTGCCAAGGACGGCAAGCCAGATAGAACAAAGGGGAGACAGAAAGGGCTGGTATCGCGGCAGCGGTTCCAGGCAAAGGCGGTAGCGATTTTTAAAACTACACACAACACAATACTCAACACTGTAGACCAAGCATACAACCCTAGTTTCTAATATCTTCAATACAATGACCATATTGCCTTGGGTCTTCTGTATTTTCTTCTGCAATTCTGAAATTCTTCATCTATTCATCTGGTCAGTAACTGAGTGTTAAGAGGAAAAACTGCTGTTTGTTAGTTAGACAAATGCCTAAGTTTTCACACTAGAAAATGAGATGCTTACATAAGGATTAAAACTAATTGCATCTCCATTTATAAATACACACCAGTAGATTAAAATTAGTTGACCTAAACCCACACAAATGGTCTACCAAGATGATATCTAACGTACACCCTATTAGTGGTCTATGTTTATGAAAACCTAACTTGAAAGTAAATTAAATAACTATGATCTTTAAATCTGAACCATAACATTATGTAAATTGACCAAGAAAGCCATCACTTATTAGGAAACAATTCACTCGTTTTGAGGATTATATAAGAGCATGGTATTTCATATTAATATTTTATATTTTCTTTTTTCATGAGATGTTGAATGTTTTGAAATTTTCGTGACTATTGTATTTACATTATTTCCACCCTCCCTCTTCCCATACTTTCCACTCCCTCTTAAAGTTGTGGCATCTTATTCTTTACTTGTTATTGTCACTATGTATATACAAATAAATGTGTCAATTCAACTTGCTTAGTCCCTTTTATTTTACTTCTAAGAGTATGTGTTTAGGTCTAACCACTTGTTTTGGTTAACCTATCAAGGAGTTCATCACTAGAGAAGATTGATTCTCCTTCTCTCCACTGCCATTACTTGCCTTTTGCTCCCGTTTAGGAACAGGGCCTCATGAAATCTCCCCTATCCACTGATGTGTCAACTGCTGCTCTCATTGTTCATGTCTTTCTAAGGCAGCCATATTGTTGATGTTTCATGGGTACAGCTTCCCAATCGTGTATAAAAGACACAACCTTGCATTGGACTTCCCAGGCCTCTACCTTTCGTAATTCTTCCATCTCCTCCTCCTAGATGTTCTCTTAGCTTTAGGGCTTGTGTTGTAGATGTACTAGTTGGGGCTCGTAACACTGCAGTGAGTTGCTCCCTGCATTTTGCCTGGTTGATCGTCCTGTGATAGTCTCTGCCTGCGGCAGAAAGTTCTTTGATGATGGTTGAGAGCTATACTTACCAGTGGGTATAAGAAAAATGTTTAGAATGCAGTGAGAAATTATACCCATTTAGGAAAATTGCAGTAATACTTTCTGCTCTAGCATCTATGGCTTTAATAGCTATGGGTACTGACCTAGGTTTACAGAACCAGGTATGAAATCCCTCTTATTTAAGTCCAATTATATGGCTGGTTGGTTATTCCCAGGATATTGCACTTTTCAAGATACCTTGTCATTCTGGTCACTTAGTGGCTCATATACAGTGGAGTGGGATGTTGAGACCTGTGGACAGACCACAAGGAATGATATAGTTGGGTCATATGTGGAATTTTTTTAAGCTTTTTGATACTTCTCCACGCTGATGTCCAGAGTGACTATGCCAGCTTGCAATGCCATCAGTTTGTTTTCTTGAACTTAGTTATTCTGATTGTGAGAAGATGAAATGTCAAAGTAACTTTAATTTGCACTTCTGTAACAGCTAAGGATAATGAACACTTTTGAGACAATTTGTTAGATATCTTTAGTTCTTATTTTGAGAACTCACTGTTCATATCCATAGCCCATTTTTAAATTGTTTTCTTGACATCATCTGGATGTTAATCCTCTATCAGTTGTATATTCTCTGTGGGCTTCTTCTTCACTTCAATGACTGTTTCGTTTTACCATGAAGGAGCTTTTTACTTTTATGAGATTCATACTTGTCAGTTGTTGGCCTTAATTCCTAAGCTAACTATTAGTGACCACAGCCTCAGATTATCCTGAATGGCATGCTCTAATGTGGAAGACACATGAACTTTTTATGGTCATAGGACGAAAGAAAACCATAAATCAATGTGTTTACCAAAGACACTAGTGAGGAGAGCAGACAGCTGGCGTATAGCAGGGTGAAGAAATCTCTACTACAGGTTTCTGAGGCTACCAGATGATGTGCTTATATTTGGGGAAGATGGAAGTGAGTGGCCTGCTTAATTGATTCATTTAAGAAGGTTTTAACTAATAGTTGAGAGGATGCTATATTAGATACAGAGGTGGGTAATAAATGGCTACTGAGGGAACTAAGCAAAATCCAAGGTAATATTGGTACTTAATCTACAACATTCCAACTCCTCACAATTATGAAATTCTAGTCTGTAAGACTCTGTCGAGCCTTAGCTTACTGGAGATCCCCTGAGTGAACCACGTGGAGCCTGGATCGATGTAAAAAGCAAGAGGATTTTTATTGTTCCAGTGCACTGAGGTCGTCCCAGACCCAAAGGAAAGGCAGCAACCATGCACAACATGTTCAGTGAGCTTTTGTACAATTTTCAGGGCAGCAGTCATTAGACACAATGTGATTGGCAAAGCAGTGTGACTTTTTAAACTGATTGGTCTTCAGGGAATGAGGTGGCAAGGACTTCCCTTGTCTGAAGGTGGGCAAAGGTCTGCCTTGAAGAATGTGTCCCCACCCGCAGGTTGGTTCTCACCCTGTGGTCTGAGGAATGTTAATTAGCCTCTCCCTTCCAGAGGGGTACCTTCCCAAAGTTCCTGAGCTGATCTTATTAAGCTGGATGGAAATTCCTGGCCTCCCAGTGTTTTTCTGAGATATTCCTGTTTACTTGGTTCTCACAAGTCCACCTTGTGAAATATTCCACTTATGTCTAGTTTTTAGTGTTTTGTATTTTCCCTTGAGCAAACCTTCAGTTCACAACAGCAAGGACCATTATGATTAGAGCCACTGTGAGAATGACAACTTTAGGAAGTGCTCAATGACCCCAAGAAGAGGAAAGAGTACTGGCAGTATACTAGCCTTCCCACTAAAATCTGCATGTCCTCATGCCTGGTGTTTCCAGATAAAGCAAGAAGAAAACAGGACAGAGTAGAGTCTTTGCTGAAAAGGAGACAAATGAGCCTAGCCCTGAGAAAGGTTTCTCTTCCTAGGTTGGTTCCCTTTGGGGGTTTTGGGTTAAGTCCTTTGAAGCCTCTGCCTGTTTTTCCCATCTCCTCCCTCCTTTCCTGATCCTGCTCAGCCAGGCGCCTTCTGTTTGTTGACAGCTCTGGGTTTTAAAGTTAGTACTACCACCAGGCATCCCTGCTCATGGAAGAAGTCCAAACTCCAACTTGGCCACGAATACAATTACACCCACAGAAGTGTATTTTTGCTCGCAGCTTTAGTCTTCATTTTGCCAGGTAGGTAATTTATACAGAGCTAGAAAAAGATTGTTTGGGGCAAGGATACAGTGCCACTGAGAGATACAGCCTCTGTGTCTGAGAGCAGGACGGTGAGCAGCTCCCTCCACTGTACCAGTTTCCACTGCCATTTGAATTTAAATGGACTTGCTGCTGCCCCCTTATCACCACCAACAAGGGCAAGAAAGTTGTCACAAAGACACCCAAAGTTCTCCCAAACATCCGGATCAGAGACGGCTTGAGAGGAGTGTGTGAGGCTCCTCATCTTCATGAACCTCTTTGTGCATGTTTCTTATTTTCAACAAGCATAACCACGCAGTACAGCTATGGTCGGCTCATTCAGAAAAGTTTCCAGCTGGTCACCACGCTCCTTCAGCTGATCTATCCAAGTTGGTATCCATCAAATACAGGAGGAGACTAATCCTGACTCTTTATTATTATTTTTTTACTTTTACTTTCTGCTTCTTTAGTTGTAGACAAATTGTTTCTCAGCAGCTATCAAAAGGTATATTGTACTCCGAGTTCTATTTTATATCCAGAACACACAAAATCATATAGCATATTCCTTCTAACATCAAGTTTAGTAGTTCTTTATGCTGTTTACTGGTGGGCAAGTATGTGCCAATAATCAAATTCTTAAGGTTATGTCTGGGGCCATTCCAGGAATGGGTAACCACAAGGTAACCCACATAGAGCCGAAGACTCTCAGAAACCTCCTTCTCCCTAGTTGTGTTTTCCTAAAGGAATTCTCAACTAATGACATGAAAGATCCCGATGAGCACGCACAGTCTCAGAGTGGCATCCCATGCTGGAGAACAGGAGACAGCGAAACCTCTCAGGCAGGGTGTGTGATTAGGTTAGAGAGTAAAGATGAGAACTATACTGAGGAGGACTGGCTGGACTAAAACAGGGTTTGTGAGTCGCCACCTGATGAGGAAACAAAAGACGAAAGCAGGAAACATTGCATCTCCAGGGTCCTTTAGGACATTTGCCATTGCCCATCCACTTGTGCCCAGCCATCACCTGCAGGACAATCCGACCCTATGGATGTGTTTTCTTCAGAAACTGAGAATGTGTGTTTAGTGTAGCAAGCAGACTTTCTTAGTTTTTTTTTTCATTCTGTCTTTTCTTTTCTTTTCCTTCTTTGAGAGAAGAGAAGAGGAGAGAAATGTTTCTATTTTACTATAAACCACACAAGGAAAAGAAAAAAACTTTTTGTGTTTCTGAATCTGGTTTTTATTTAGCTTTATTCTGTCTTGATTTCCTAATCAGTGAAAAAGTTATATTACCAGTCTTCCTCCATAGTAGACTTACTCAACCACAGAAGATAATGTACACAAAACATTCTGAAAAAATACAGCCGTGCGCAAATGCTAAGTGAAAATTGATGTTTTCTACTATTTTTAGTATTATTATTCTCCCTGTGCCCATGAATGGTTAACCTGAACAAACTTCCGAGACAAATCTTTAGTATTTGTTTATACAGTTGAATACTGCCGTTTCCATGTTTAACTTTGTCCAGCCTCTGGCAAGACATCGCTCCACCTTACGAGGCCAGAGGGAAAAAACAATTCTGAATAAAAAATAAGGGTCAAGCATCCAATTGACATTCATCTCTCCTGGTTCAGTCATCTGTCTATCAAAAGCCTCCAACTACTCTTGATAGAAAGTACAAAGAAGGATAAACAGTCAGGAAAAGAAAAACCTGAGCAATCATACGTAGCACATTTTTTTTCCTTCTGTGAGGGAACATTCCTCAGTCTGTGTTTCAAGAAAGTATTTTAGTTACGGATTTTTTTGTAAGTTTCCCAATATATAACCTTTTGATGATGTAACCTGCATCTCTATAAATTAAATACCATGTGTCATAATCAAATGTTCTTAAAATATTATCAGCAGTTGCTAAATATATTTTTCACATTCCTTCCTAATTCTATGCTATATAGTAATTGATACACAGCCCACCAACACCTAAAAATACTTTTTACAGCAAAATAAATGCCTACAATTCATTTCTGCTCTATGGTACATGTAAACCACAAAAACCAATGCAGAAATTTGTAACTACAGTTCAGGAAGGAAAGAGGGAATTATGAAGCAATGGTCTCCGCAGCTCAACACTGACTCCATCTCTCCCTAATTACCAATCCACACAATTCAAAGGGTGAGAATCACCCACTAAGATCATGCCCTGTATGCCTCAGCTGTTGAAGCATTCCTTTTCCTGGCCAAGATACCGTTTTCCATTCAAAACAAACAAACAGGAAGAAAGGAATAGTTTGTTTGGGCACATTGTGGTCTGCCTACCTAATAGTCACATCCCTCCATCTGTCCCAGTAGAATTATGATTTTCCCCAGGTATCAATGCTGCCTTTCCAAGCTCATCCCACTTTGCCTCCTTCACTCAGCAGGCAAAGGTACTTAGGTAATGTCTTTGGTCCTGGGTAGGATATGCTATAGCCTCCACTATACTGATCAGGTTGATGAAATGAGCTGATTCTGCACTGTGACAGAGGCGCTCACCCACTCCTGAGGAATATGGATTTCACATTGTCTCACACATATGGGGAATCTTCAAAAGTCAAGCTCAAAGAAATAGAGAACAGATTGATGTTAGCAGGGCCTTGTAGTGAGATGTACATTGAAATGGGGGAGACATTGATAAAAGAATGCAAAGTTTCTGCTCAGCAGGAAAATTTTTCACTATTGATCTGTATACAGAAGAGTCATTGCAACGATTACACTATTAGATACTTCAAAATTGTTTGAAGATTACATTTTAAATGTTCTCAGGACAAAAAAGGTGATTAGAGATAATTAGTATTTAAGTTATATCGGGTGTAATAGTTCCACAATGTAAATATGTACTAAAACATCATATTATAACCTATAAATAATGGTATTCAATTTTGTCAAGTAAATGTAAAATAAAATCTAGGGACAAGGAAGTCTGATTTCCTGAGTTTGATTACTAGGATCCATATGGTGGAAGAAAAAAGACTGACTGTTGTTCTTATGCATACATATATGTACACACACACACACACACACACATGCACACACACACATGCACACACACTATTTGTAATAAATAATTGAAATTAAAATATTAGAGAAGGCTGAAAGAAGCTGAAGAGGATGACCCTGAAGGAGGACCAGAAGTCTCAATCAATCAGGACCACCAAACAGACAGTATATGCCAGCTGATATGAGACCCCCAACACGCATACAGCAGATGAGTGCCGGGTCTGTGTTCATTCAGAGACGATGCATCTAAACCTCAAGAAACTGGAGGCCCCAGGGAGTTTAGAGGTCAGGTGGGGTGGGGAGTGGGGACATCCATGTGGAAACAGGGGTAAGGGGTGGGGAGGAGGTGTGGGATGTGTAGCATTTGGATGGTGGATGGGGGGAATCAAATATGGAGTGTAAAAAATAATTAAATAAAGAAAAGAAAAGAAAAGAAAAGAAAAGAAAAGAAAACATTTAAAAAGACTTAGAAACAATAGAAACTGCCCAGACAAAATGGGATATTATAGTACTGTTGGTTAAGGATTAACCATAGTAAGGAACAGACAAAGATAAAACTGATATTGAGTGTTACAGAGCTCAAGGCTGAAAGCGCCTAGTCCTGAGATACCTCACACCAGTATTATGGTATGAAGATTACTCCTTACTCCTGGAATATTTTCTATTTATTCATTCGAACTGGTAACAGAAAAACTGTTGGTATTTGCATCCCTGAGCTCCTGTTAACAACCATCTTAGCCCCAACTTTTATTTTGTTCAATTTAGTAATGAATAGAACTACTAGAACAAAGTGCTGTCGGTAGGCGTATCCTTCTATTGCATGTGAGTGACAGCCCACTAATATCCCAGCTGTCCACACTGAGAATGGCTCCTGCATCGCCACCTGAAGAGTCAACTTCAGCCCTTCTTTCCTGAGAAGTCTTCATAGTTGAAGAGGGAGACCAATGAGCGAGGCCATATAGCTGGGTGGCAGAACATGTTCAGCCCCACCCTCAGTCCCCACTCCCTTCCCCTTCCTCCAAAAACACTATACTTGCTGCCTGTGTTCCCAGAGGAATTCTTCCTCTCCACTCCATCCTTCTGAATTTCACTCTTGTTTCAGGATCCCCTTTCTCTTCTCTACAAAAGCCCCTTGGCCCCAGGATGACTGTATTCCATACCCTCTCTATACACTCCTTTATCATTCTTGACTCATCCCAGCCCCAGGCTTTTAGGACATAGCAATGATCTTATTTGTTTTGTGTTCTCCTGGAAGATATAAGTTTCCTTGAGGCCATGAGTGTATTTAATCAGCTGTTACATTCATGACATCCATCACTCAGGATGTCTGCTTAACAAAGTGCTTAATAAATATGTGAAGAATGAATGCAAGCCCACAATTCTATCTACAGGCAGGACAAGGCAGAACTAGAATATAAAGTAGTCATTCCCTTTAAAAATTAAAATTTAAAATTGTTTTAAGAAAAAGGTAATTTTTGAGCTAAACATTGGGCATTTCTTTTTAAGATTTATCTATTTATCTTATGTGAGTATATAGTCACTCTCTTCAGACACACCAGAAGAGGGCAACTGATTCCATTACAGATGGTTGTGAGCCACCATGTGGGGATTGAACTCAGGACCTCTGGAAGAGCAGTCAGTGCTCTTAACCACTGAGCCAACTCTCCAGCCCACATTGAGCATTTTAAACAGAATATTTCAAATATTTAATAAAGGCTCCAGTGCAAGAAAAAGTATATCAAAAGGTGCTATCAGCTATATTTAAATATATAATACATAGTAACATGTGAGGAAATGTGTGCTTACAGCAGAAATGGTGTCCTTTACCCCATTATCCATCCATTTATTAGAAAGAACTGATGGCTAGATCAAAGCTTATACCATACTCCTTGTGGTTTGTGAGTGAAAATGGGGACATGACCACTCCAAGGAATGGTTTAGGAGAACATTTTCGTTGTAGATATGAGGGAGCTAGATGTATCTGGAAGAGTCTAGACTGAACCTGGGTGAAGGGGGGGGGAGGGAGAGAAGAAGAGAAGGAGAAATGAGGGAGAGAGAACAGGAGGATAAAGGGAGAAGGGGAAAGTGGGAGGAGAAAGAAAGAGGGAGATATAGAGGGAGAGAGAGGACAGAGGGAGAGAAGTGGAAAGAGAGGGAGGAGGGAGAGAGAGAGGGAGAGGAGCTAGAGCAAAGAAGGGGCCAAGACAGAAACAAGCCAAGCCTGGAGGAGCAAGACAGCAGGCGGCCTAAATGGCAGGTTTTTTAAAGGAATCAGAAGCTGGGGAAGCAAAATGAAGGTCCTTGGCTGAAGAAGTTTAGGGCTCAGGGATGGTGTAGGAAGAGTTGAGAGTAACCACTGGTACTGAGTGAGCCTGGCTATACCAGTCTGTACTTTGGCTTGCTAATAGGTACCACAGTTAGCATTTTGTCCCGAGTTTCTTTGGGTCCTAAAAGTTTGTTATCATTGAATTGAGTTCAGTCATCTTCCACAATTCTGTGGTGTTTTGGAGCCTCAGATTAGAGAACTCTCTTCAGCTGTTTGGATATGGGTCAATTTATTGACTGCTTCATGCTCGATACCACAGAAATAGCCATTGCTTTTATATATGTAGCTTTTGATAATAATAATTACCTTCTAAAGTTAGTTTGTCCCAGATTACATACCACCCCAGAGGCTGATGACTATTTAAAATAGGAGAAAGGACTACCAAAAATAATTTGATTACACCATAATTTCTGTATCAAATAATAATCACAAAAATTCAATCATCATTTTAAAGCGCAGCTCTAATATAGCACTTTTTAAAAATAGAATTTCTTGTATGCCATTATGAAATGTCAAAATTTTAATAATATAAATTGTAACAGAAGGCTTTCATTTTGCCTAATTAAAGCAAAGAAGTTTGTGTTTTGTTTTTAAAGTAATATTTTTATTCATGAATAGCAACACCCTAAAGAAGCCATGGAGGGTGTGAAAAGCAGACTTGAGGAGATAAAGCAGCTTCTACTGTAGCTCCAGCATGTCCGTGTGTCATTTTTTGCTTGATGTTTATTTCCACTCAAGTCTACTTGTCTCGTGATAACAAGATTTTCTCATTCTACTTCTGGTAAGAGATAATGACCACTGTCACAAATTGCAACATAACACACAAGTTTTTAAAGGCCAGTCAAGTTACCCCTAAATAAAGACTCTCCAAGTAGAATCTATTACAATAACAGGCAAACAAACAAGGCAGGCTAACTTAGCTTTTCTTATACGCTACTCTTCTAATTTATGCAGAGCCTGTTTTAGTCATCATTCTACCCCTGTAGAGGATCAAAGAAGCAATAATTTGACTTTCATCTGGTATTCTAGCATCTGGAGTCTTAGCTTGTACCAACAGTAAGAAAGATCAAGAAAGTTCCTAGAAAGAGAGCTAGCGTTAGTAGCTGAGACTAACCTGGTCTAAGCCAGGGTTATGTGGATGCCCTCCTGACTACAAGGAACAGTTTGGGGTCACATTTTTTAAAGTTGTATTTCTATTGTTTTTAATGGTGTGTGGGGATGCCACCAAGGACAGATGTCTGAGGATCTTAAGGGAGTGTTGGATCCCCTGCAGCTGGCGTTACAGGATCCTGCTGTGAGCCACATGGCCTAGGCGTTATGAACCAAAGTGGATCCTTTGTAAGAGCAGTACTTGCTCTTAACAGCCCCAAGCCATTTCTCCAGACTTGTTGATTCTGTTGTTGTAGTCATGCTTGTTGTTGGTGGTGGTGGTCAGGGGTAGTGGTGGTGGTGGTGGTGGTGGTGGTGGTGGTGGTGGTGGTGGTGGT
>JADRCD010215709.1:0-17902 GCA_019843815.1 Montemys delectorum | reverse complement strand
GTGGTGGTGGTGGTGGTGGTGGTGGTGGTGGTGGTGGTGGTGGTGGTGGTGGTGGTGGTGGTGTGTATGTGTGTGTTACATGGCAGAGCATTGCTCACGGAGGCTAGATGAGGGCACTAGATCCACTGAAGCTGAAGTTACAAGGATTACAGCTATTCATTCTAGGGCTTGGAACCAAACCCAGTCCTCTAAAAGAAGAGCAGTTAGCCCCAAGCCATCCCACAGCCCCTTTATTAAGCATGCACACATTAAATCTTCCTTAACTCAGGAGGCCTGTCCTGCTGCTGGGTACTTCTATCTGTAGATTGACTCACTGACTTCTGTGAGGAGGAAAGCAGTAGTTTTCCTGTGCACATAGCCAGTGTAAAATATTCCTAAAATAAATATTATGGCACTTGGGAGGCAAAGGAAGGTGGATCTCTGAGTGCAAGGCCAGCCTGGTCTACAGAGCAAGTCTCTGGCTATCCAGGACTATGCAAAGACACCCAGCCTCAAAATAAAATAAATACAATGCATGAAATACATGCCTCAGAGTTACAGTTATCCAATACACTTTTAAAAGATGAACAGACAGAAGAGAAATGTAAAAGTGGAAACTGGATGATTCCTATGTAACAGTGTGAGAAAGCGCCTCAAGATCACCCAGCTGCCCAACCTGAGCATGAGACTAAAGACCCAAGAAAGATGGGACCTGGGGCTTTAATGTCTATGAGACTGATTTCAGTGTGCACCACATAAGTCAAAAAGGTCATGGGAAGGAGAAAGAATGGAAATATTTGAAAGCTGACCTTTAGAAGGGAGTAAGTAAATTCTGGTTACAATGCAGAGGTTAAATGAGAGTCTATACCACTGAAAACAGTTGGATAGGAAACTGAGAAATGAAGGACCATTATTAGCCCTCATCACTTCTGCAAAAAACTGTATAATGTGGAAGTGAGTGCTAAGATGGAGCCAAAGAAGAACTGATTTAAAGATAAGTAATGCCATCACCAAGCATGGAAAGAACAATAAAAGTAAAAATTAGGAGATGAAAATTATAAATTATGGAAGTTGGGTATGTACAAGATGGGATATATGATCCTCAGTTGTGCATATGGCTGGAGTGTCTGTTTAGAAAACCACATGTGGAATAACAAGAGCTTTCCTTGGAGTCTTTTCAGTGAGTAGAGGTAAGTCTCTGAATCAAGCCTCCCTATGCTTGCTTGCTAAGACATTCATGTCAAAACCTAATGTTGATATTAAATAAATCACCAAATCTTTGCTAGCGTCTGTAATACATAACTCGAAATAATTCTCTAAAAATGTGTAGATGATGTGAATATTCATAACAGTGTGCTGTGCTCACCACTATAAGCACTCCTCTTTGATATTTCAATATCCAGCAGTGTGTAATTATATAATGTCAACCTGTTATGTTTGGAAATAATACCCCCACAGGGGTTGGCTTATATCACAAGATCTTTGAATATGAATGTAGTTACAAGAAATTTTCCTTTTGACTATACCTGTGTTGAGGTAGCATGTTGCCATAAGTTGTCCTAATAACATTTCAAATTCTATGGCCTTTTCGTCCAGGGATTTGGGGACATGTTACTAAAAACAGGAGAGCCAAAATTCAATAACTCAAAAACCCAAAGCTGTAAATCTTCCTTTCTTTATTGCAGAGCATATTAAGGGTAAGGAATTTTTGTTGTTTTTCTATTTCTCAAATTTTTTCTTTGATAACTCAGAGGATTGTGCTAATATGAATATAATGACAATTACTTGAAGTATACAATTGCATAAAGAAGTAGAGTATATATAATAAGAAAGAGGCATTTCTAGAACAAAGGACAGTAGGATTGCTTCGAATTCTAGAGAAAACACATTGCATTATAAACGTGACGAAAATGTGTTTCTTTCTGAGTTGCTTCCTCAGAAGATAACTAGACTTATGTTTACAGAAGAGCAGAAGTGTACGCTATGTCTGAGGGCTAGGTAAGCTCACCAGCAGGAGATAAATCTACAACTACTTTGAAAATATTCCCCACTGAGCTAATCCACACTGTACAAAGGCAGCACATTTTCAAGGCAAGGGACAAAGAGGTTTAAGCACAGCAGAGAAAGAATGAGATCTAGCCTGTCAGAGCAGAAATCTACCATATGGTTTGGATCAGTGTATTTACTGATTGTAATGAACATTATGATGCTAGAGTACTGCTACAATTATTTTAAAGAGGAAAATACAATACCGTTTTATGTCAGCATGGATGTATCATAATGTGAAACTGACTGTGTAATTTCTTTTTAACTTGTCAAACTAAAACTTCCATGTAATCCTGTTGGCTAAGATAGCTAAAGGTTCACCTCTGTATGTTTTTTTTTAATAATACACTCAAGTAGAAGACAATTCAGACTATCTCCAGTTGCATACGTTCATTCCTTATCATAATTCATTCCATGAATTTTAGAAAAAGAGCTAGGGTGGTCCAGGGCTAAAGTGCACATTGTTGATGGAGTTAGGCAGACACAATCCAAAACTTCACATCCTAACGTATGGAAGACCGATATTAGGAAAACAAGGGCTGCACTGAGAAGAAGTGCTACAACCATGAGTTCATGTAACAGGATTGATGGAGGGGAGGCACTGTGCGAAATACACTCTAAACAAGCAGTAGGAAGGAAAGTGCAGTTAGGCAGAGAGAGCCTTCCCAAGAGGAAGATTGGCATACTCAAAACTCCAAAGCTGAGAAGCAGAATCCTGTATTCGTGTGTGCAGGATGCGGCTTCTATTGAGCAGTGAGTATGATGAGCAGAGAAGCTACCCTGATTCAGGGGATAACTGTGCCTGGCACACAGTAGATACCCAGGAATTAGACATTGGCTGAATGGACATGAATGCTGTCTAATTAGGCACGTAGCACAAAATGTTCTATAGCAGGATGCAAGGAGTAGAACGAACATGCAGGATGATGAGGACATGTTAAGATGGTTCTATTTTATTCTTAGAACCATGGGAAAATATTGGTTTTAATGTATGGCAGAAGCACATCCAGAACAATGATTTTTCCTGTTATCATATTTTACATCTCACTATAAAATGTACTGCCATGTACTGTTATGCCCAAGTTGCAGATATCCCAAAGACCACAGAGGAGCCAATTCCAATGCTCGCCAACAAGATCTCTCAGACTCTTATCATCACAGCGGGTCAGAGTGAGAGCCCCAAGACTAGGGGTTCAGGAGGTTTATTGTGGTTACAGCAACTTGGGGAGTTTCCATACAGATCAGCAAGCTAATATTTTTAGAACTGCATTTCTGGTATAATCTGCAGGAACCAAATACAAGGGCAGAATCGCCTGACAAACAGGATGGCCAGGTTATCTGTTCTCTGAAGGACATCTTAGGTTCCCTCTATGTATCTTGGTCTGGCTATTATGTAACTATGTAGCTAGGTCTTAGCCTAGCTGTTGCTAAAGGGAGCAGGGGGATGATAGGATGTTACCTCTGGTGTGATTTTCTTCCTGGAACTGGAGTTTATTTAGCCACTGGTCTCACACAAAATGGAGTTTCTTCAATAATTGAGTTGGTTGGGTTTTTCAGTAAAACTTTTTTAAATGGATTGTAAGGTTGTAAGAGATGACTCAATAGATAGTACTTGTAGTGCAAGCATAAGAATTTGAGTTTGGGTTTCTAAAACCCAGGTACACTGTTGTACCACCGTGAGCATCCCCGTATTCCTACAAAGAGACAAACTAGGCTAGCTGCCCTCCTGGGGTTTGAAGGCCAGTTAGCCTGTCACATACAGTGATGAACAACAGAAGATCCTGTTTCAAACAAGACAGCAGACAAGGGTCAATAATGTTTTCTAACCTCCACATACACACCTTGGTGCAAACACACACACACACACAACACACACACACAGCACACACACACAACACATACAGAGAGAGAGACAGAAACAGAGACAGAGACAGAGGAAAATTTTTATCATTTTTAGAAAAGTTATAGCTCGTTGGTAATGTGTCTAGCCTAGCACACATTGAGTCCTTCAATACAATCCCCAGTAGTCATTTAAAAGAAAAAATAGGAAATCAACTGTAAAACTGTATTCTGAGTTCAGAGATGTTAAAATACTTTTAAAAATGGGCACAAAAGTTTAATGGAAAGTGTTTGGAAAGAAAGCATATTAAGAGTCGAAAACAGAGTGGGCACAGAGCATCTAGTTAGAGGGCAACGCTGCCGTGGTGTCTGAGAAAGCCAGATTCGTGTCTGTTAGAATGAAGGCAGTAGGCAGACGTGAACGCTGTCTAGGAAGAAGAGCCTGTAGCAATGAAGCGAAGTGAGGAGGTCAGAGACATTGCAAAGCTACTGGTGTTTACTGAGCCAGAAACAGTGTGGAAACTCTGAATCGGGCTGCAGATTGAAATTTGCAATTTATCAGCATTCAGGTGGTGAATGAGTTTGTGGGAGCAAAGAGATTTCTTTTCCCCTAGGGCAGCAGTTTTTTCAGTCAAGGGTAATGACTCCAGCTGCACTGCTGAGGTTGAGCTGCAGAGATGGCGGTGATGGAAGACAGAGACAAGCGAAAGTACCAGAAGGGAAAATGAGGGTCTGACATGGGTGTCTTCCGCAGGAACTGAGAGAAAGTTCAGACAGAGTAAATCTGAAAAGCCAGGACTCTGTGACTCAGCTATCAACGGAGACTGAGACAGAATGAGAAGTTCCAGAGAAGACCACAGTGCTGTTAGCTGCAACGGAGGGCAGAGGAACCGCAGAAAGAACTGATGGACACAGAAGAAAATGAGTTCAGGTTCAGGCCTTTCCTCATGGACCACTGGTTGTGGAATGTGCAAATAAACTTGTCTACCAGGCAGACAAAACACTGGCATTACTCCGTTACTCTAAAGCATCTCTACAGGAACTTACTGTCTCCTAAACATAACTCAGTGGAGGGACATCCTGACTTCATTTATTTTGTTCAAGGGAAAGAGGGAGCAACTTGCTGCCTGACAAACGAGATCTGTAGACAGATCTGATTCGATTTTTGCCTACTGGTTATTGACTTAATTATTTGACTTGGACAAACTAATACCAGTATATAAAATATAATTATTTGACAGGCAATAAATATTAAGATATTTTTAAAAGACGCTTAATATTTCTGGGCCTAATGGGTAAATTGTGGGAAATGTCTGGTTTCTGAAGGTGTTTTATGAACTGGAACGGTGACAAGGGCTGGATAGGGGCTAGCTATTTTTACTACTTGTCTGGGTGTTCCCATCAACTCAGGAACAATTTCTTCCAGAACTCATAATTGTATTTTTCCCCTTTCTTTCAGGGAGTATTTATTGGACCCTGCTATGTGGGAGGTAGTCACAGCCATCTGCTTATACTGTATCTGTCCTTGTCTTATTCTAATTGTCTGAGCTACAAGGTACTCGCTGTATTCCTCCATGTTTCTGGCTCCTATAGTGTTTGACGGCTCCCCCTCCATTAGAAGCTCAGCTATAAGAAATCATCACAAGCACGTCATCCAGGGGTCCCACAAACTGTTCCCTGATAGACTACATAAAGACGCCTGAGGAGACACCTGTGAGGTAAGGAAGAGCAGACCCAAGTTTGAACTTGAGTTTCAACTGAACTTATGCATTTAAAAGGAGGAAAGTAACATTCCACATCAGGGCTATCAGTCCTTCAGAGAGACTGGGTCTCCTTTTGCCGCTGCATTTCTTGGGGAATCACATCAGTAGCTTGTGGTTTTGATCCTCACTGGGTCCATCTTTGGGTGCAGGCAGATTTTGTTCCTCTTTATCACTACTTTTTATCACTAGAAGCCTTGAAAACAAAGTCATTCTGAAGCTGTTCTTTCCTGAGCTTTTATTTCCTCCTCTTGTTCTAAACAGCCATGTCTGAGTTCTTAGCCAGAGCTGGCTGTTGGAAATTTCCCTTGCTGGAGAAGAGATCAGTGCGGTTTATACTAGATCTGCGTGTGAACTCTTTCATGGTTTAAAGATTTCTCTTTGCTTACTTGTCAGTGTTTTCTGTCTGCTAACTGCTCACTCAGATGGTATTCCACTCTTTTCCTTTGAATCGGCTGCCTTTTTAAGAACTTTTGTCTTCTGGTGTTTACAGCCAATGGACCATCATGGAGCCTATCTTAAGGATCACTATCCTGTTTTAAGACCCCCACAACAAAACGGCACGCTGCTTCAGGCTCTGGACTGACCACCAAAGTCTCTTCTGGGCTTTTTCAACAATTCTTCTTCTAAAGAACACACACTGTAAAATTAAAATATTAACATTTATCTTCTGTTCTCAGAAGAAAAAAAAAAAAACATTTGTTTGGTGTATTTGTACACAATGTCAGCATGTAGTCCTTCCCTAACTATAGGTACTATAATAGAGCTGGAAGAAAAAGAACGGAAAAGAGCCATTCAGAGATCAGCAAACACACAGAGAGGAAGAGAGAGAGAGAGAGAGAGACAGAGAGAGAGAAAGAGAAGAAGAGAAAAACAGAATGCAAGTGTATAAAAAAAAAAATCAAGCAAAATGAATATACAAACCATTCAGAAGCAATAGAGTAAATGAATGCTTCTGCTTGATGGGTGGAAGAAAATTCCTGGGGATAGAAACTGGGAAATTAAGTAAAATTCTTGTATACTGTTAACAAAGTAAAATTAATTTTATCTTTTAAGAAAGCAATAATGTGCTGGGCAGTGGTGGTGCATATCTTTAATCCCAGCACTTGGGAGGCAGAGGCAGGCAGATTTCTGAGTTTGAGGCCAGCCTGGTCTACAGAGTGAGTTCTAGGACAGCCAGGGCTACAGAGGAAACCCTGTCTCAAAAAAACAAAAATAAATAAGTAAGTAAGTAAGTAAGTAAATAAATAAGAAAGAAAATAATAATGTAGACATTTAAGAGAAATCAGTAACTATGGACAAATTAAATAATTTGGCTAGGACATAATTCATTCATAGTTTAAACATTATATCCTATCAGATGTTTCCACATTAGTCTCTGATTCTCTAGGTACTTTTCATGTAATGCTAATCCTAATGATTTGAGGAGAAAGACCACCGACACAAACCATCATGGCCAAATTAACCAAAGCAACCCTTTTAGCCATGCAAACAGGCTGTCTCTCCCTAAAAGCTGGGTTCAAGAGATCAGCACTGGATGTCAGGAAGACAAGGGTTTTATAGTTCAAGGGTAGGGGCTTTCCGAATGGAGGACTTAGCAGGAAAAATAGAGGGAGTTACAGAAGCAGAACGTAAGCAGAACATGGGCACAGCAGGTTAGTCATAATGACCTCCTGAAACAAAGACATGATTTCCAGATGTTCCTAATTAAGTAGTCCTAACAGGTACTCATAACATCATAGTCACAACAACCTTTGAAGCAAAGGTAGGGTTGTAAGATGGTTTTGAAACAAAGACACAGTTGCTTACTTGTTTCCTAGAACAGGCGGTACAGAACCATTTGTATTTAAGGTTATAGAGAGTGGGGAAATAGTCCAATCCTTGAGAAACGGAGGTTTAATCATAAGTAGGAATAAACCTAGTTTGTCTTTGTTAGAATACAACTTTGAAACCTAAGATGAAGCCAGGCAGGCTCATCATTAACAGTTTAATCAATATCCACTATTCTACCACTTGAAAGTAGGAATAAAGTCCAGGGATGGATGCTTTTGCCAGAAAAAAGATGACAACTCAAAAGATCAATGTGTTCCTTTAAGAAGGAATGTTTGACATGACTGCGAATGCTTGTGGCCCCTGCTCCCTGTGTAGAATGTTTTCCCTTTCTTTAATTCATGAGATGCTGTAGTTTTGATACAGAGATGATTTACAGAGACTCCCCAGTCATTAACTATCCCATTTGTAGCAAACTGTGGAAGCTGTCTTTTGCAATAGCTCTTTCTTACTTCCCAGGATCTTACTTGTTTCCCATAAAAAAGATTAAATCATTGTGTGTGGAGGTGTTTTAACAAGGGTGTCCAGAAACTGGGCCAACTGGAAACAGAAAGTCATTCTGGGAGATCCCAGAGAAACACAATAGGAAACTTTCCGTATATCTTCAGATTCTACTAATGAGCAACACGGGGGTTGGACAAGAAACTTCATCTTCAATAAAACAAAAGAGCTGAAAAATCTTACAGAATATAATCCTGATTTAGAGAAAAGTTTCAATTCTCCAGGGTAAACTTAATAATTTCAAATACAAACCAAAAAGCTACAATGAAAAATAAAGTTGTAAAATTAAAATAAGCTTTTTAAAATTATAGTTTACTTTTGTAGGACAAACACATAATTGGCTGCCAAACAGAGAGAATGAGTGAATGTACATTGTGATTTTTTTTTTAAATTTCATCAATTACTTGGCTTTGGAGAATAGTGGCTTGCTAATACCTGGGGACAAAACTTTAATATTTAAAGTTAAAGGAGTTAGGGAAGGTATTTTCCAAAATGAGGGCCTTTGTGCCAGATAGAGTGAATTTTAATTCTAACGCTGCCATTTCCTGTTACTTCCACATTTCCCTCATCTATATTAATGCCTGCTGTGGAAGTTTCTCGTGATGTACATAATGCACCTGAAAATTCCAGTGAGATATAGTGAACCAAACACACCTGCTTTATGTTTCCTCCCTGAAAATTCTAGGTGGTTTGGTTGTTGTTGGGTTTTTTTGTTGTTTTTTTTTTTTTTCCTAGAAAGAACAAAAGAAAAAAATGACAAATCTACAAAGGCTTCAACACCGGGAAGGAGAAGCGCTTAGGGACAGGAACAGAAGACATAATGTATGTCGGAGCACGAAGAGCAAGGGTATGGGCTGCCTTGAAATTTCTGAGAAATACAAAACATGAGTCTACAGACGATCGTGCCTCAGATTTGGAAAGTCCACCCACGACAGTGCCAGGCCCTGCCGAACGATGGTGTGGACTGAGACAGAACCTTAGTTGTCTTCTTCCCTCAGTCACAGTACTTTGTGGAGAGCGTGGACTCGTGCAACTTTGTAGTGAGCAGAAGGGACGGTGAAAGCAGGGACACAGCTTACAGGAAGACTGTAGAGGAGCTTCGGTCTGAGCAGCCTTCCCCAAACCCTTTCCTCACTTGGCTGTCAGAAAAATCAGCAGCCATACTGTGACCCCAGAACAAAAGACTGAACCAGCTGGCCCAGGGGGAAAAACACAGTCTTAAAAATAAAGGGATCCATGCAGGAGATCAAATATCAAAATATCAAGAGTTCTAGAAAGGTGGAGGGAAAGGGATGAAAATTCTTTAAACTCTGAAAGTTATGAGTTTCCTACTATGTCATGAATGAGAAATCAGGCCAAAGTTTGCTACTATGAAAACAGCGTACTGACCATCAAGACAAGGAGAGGAGGAAATGGCATAGAAAGTAACTGTTAGTGTCCACTGCTGTGGCCATACCTTTCCTCAGAAGCATTCTACCCGAAAGAGCTGGAAGCAGGCAGACAACAGCTGGTTCACATCACTGCAAACAACCAAGGTAGGCAGGGCTTTCTGGACCAGGATCACAGCCAAACGGGAACCGCTCGCAGGCAAGCTATACCTTCACCAAATACTCAGAACATCTGCTAATTAGCACTGTGGGGCACCAAAGCTCTCTGAAAGGGATGCGATCCTGCCAAACTTTGTGGCTTGGGAAAGCCAAAATTGGGTAAGAAGAACACCCCAGTATTTTTAGTTGTGAACCACGTAAGAGGAAGAAGAGTGTAGAATTAAACCATTAGCAAATGGACCAAGACGCGGGATCTTTTTATAAAGGACCGGGGCAATCTCTCTGGGAAAATGTAAAATTCCCAAGAACCTGAATTACTTTTTTGTTGTTGTTTTGTTTTGTTTTGTTTTGTTTTTTGAAGACAAGGTTTCTCTGTGTATCCCTGGCTGTCTTGGAACTCACTCTGTAGACCAGGCTGGCCTTGAACTCAGAAATCCACCTGCCTCTGCCTCCCACGTGCTGGGATTAAAGGCATGTGCCACCACTACCCAAGTCCTCAATTACTTTTTAATTTACAATGTCCAGCATTCAGTAAGAAAAATTATCAGACAAGCCATAAAATGAACTGACCCAAACAGAGAAATGCAAATAAAACAGAAACGCATTAGTTGTCAAGACAGTTTTTAAATATCTATAATTACATATTCAAGAAAAGAGGTGGCAAGAGGAAGCCTTTCATTTAAACTGGCATCTATATTTTCAAACACATCAAATAAAAAATTCTAGAATTAACAAATAACTGAGTTTAAGAAATCAGTAAAGGGCTAGAGAGATGGTTCAGTGGTTAAGAGCACTGACTGCTTTTCCAGAGGTCCTGAGTTCAATCCCAGCAACCACGTGGTGGCTCACAACCATCTGTAATGGGATCTGATGTCCTTTTCTGGTGTGTCTGAAGAGGGCAACTGCGTACTCATAAAGAATCTTTAACAAAATCAACAGATAAATTTAATTGTAGATCAGATGAGATAAGTGTAGGAGAGGAATAATAAATAAGGAAATGACTCATTCGAGGAGATACAACTGAAACAGGAGGTGGGGAAATGGCTCAGCACTGACGAGCACTTGCAGCTCTTGCAAAGTACCTAGGTTTGGTTCCCAGTAACTATAAGGCAGCTCACAACCAGCTTTAATTTGAGGTCCAGAGGATCTGAAACCCTCTTCTGCTATCAGCGGACACTACACCAGTCTGGTGCACATACATGCTTGCCAGCAAAACACTAACACACATAACATAAAAATAAATAGTTCTTCTAAAAAGTACCTGAATATAAGGATAAAAAAATTAAAAAAAAAATAAAAACAGAAAAATTCAAGCATCAAAGGGAGGAAGTAGAGATGTAAGAGATGAGTGACCACAGCCAGGAGAGCAGCACTGCGTGTATGCATGAGGAACAGCCAGGCTGGAGGGCAAGAGTGCAGGCATCTCTACCACACAGGGCACGATAACACCGACCTTGGATGACAGACCAGCAGTTCTACTAAAGAACTGTGATGATTTAATAATGTATATGTAGGAAAGTAAGAACCAATTTTAAAATAAAGGACGTGTGTGTGTGTGTGTGTGTGTGTGTGTGTGTGTGTATGTGTGTGTGTTAGAGATTGAGGCCCCAGAGCTTATGCACTGAAAGAATTTTTAATTTCAGAGAAAACATTTATATTATAAACTAAATCAAACAAGATAATTTGTGGTTCATTGTCTATGCTAAATAGGTATATGTTCCTAAAAATTTTAACAAGCATTTATTTTAGTTAAAATGATGACATGATTACATTGGAAAGATGTGAAAGGGTAATATATATTCCTTTATTTAAAAAAAAAAAGAAAAACAAGGAGCCACATATGTGGCAGATGTTGCCCTTGTTGGACATGAGTGGGAGAAGTGGCCCTTGGCCTGAGGGTGTTCAATGCCCCAGTGTAGGGGAATGCCAGGGCGGGAAGGCAGGAGTGGGTGGGTGGGTGGGGGAGCACCCTCATAGAGGCAACAGGGAGGGGGAGGGGATAGAGGGTTTCTGAAGGGAAGACCTGGAAAGGGGAAAACATTTGAAAGATAAATAAAGAAAATATCCAATAAAATTAAAAAATAAAAATAAAAAAAAGAACAAGGAAAGAGAACTATACTATTACTTTTTAATAGGAAGTAGGAATGAATCATATTTAGAACTGACAAATCAAGAAATAGTACTAGAAGTTGTTTATTAGATAAAAACAATTACTGGAGTAAACAGCTAAAAATAGAGTAATTGTCTCCAGAAAGAAAGAATGAGAAGTAAACAGAACCAGCCACTGTCATGTGAGCCTTGAAATCCTGTTTGATTCCTTAAGCATATGCAAGTAAGGCTTTAATAAGAAATTTTTACACTAAAATTTAAATGTAAAAGACAATCCCTAACACAACTGGCACATGATATGTCAGCATATAGATTATAGGACCCCCAGGGTCTGTGGTGGAAGTCTGGGGAGCTCCAGTATGGACCAGGATCATCAGGTGGAGGGAAGCATTGATGAAATTGTGCCCTTGGGTTGGTTTATTTGTTTACTTTTCTTTCATTTCATCCAATCTCATAAACACCCCAACTCCTAGCCAGTTGGTGAGCTCTCTTGGCTTCAGTTGATTATTAAATCTCCCAGAACCATCTAGTCTTAGAGTTTCATTATGCTAAGTGGCAGAGGTTGTGATCATGGGCAAGAGATCCTCTGTGAAGAAACTGTGAAAGTTTATCAGAAATGAACAGCACTGATGAATAGTGCTGATGTCTTCTCAGAGTCTGCTTAGAGGACTATCTGAAAAATTGTACTTGGAGTGTGGCAATATGTAGTTTCCAATAGTCCAACAAACTTGATAGGTGCCCTTAGAAACAAGGCAACTATCAGAAGTCACTGTGCTTTATGGCTAGGATGAGTACATTGGTAGATAGATGGATATATAAAGAGCAGCTCCAACACCAACATGTAGACTCTGAGCTCATGATGCTGTGCTTCCTGTCTTCCTCCCCATTTACAGTATAAATGGATCCAAATAGAGTTGTCTTAGGTAGCTCGTGATCTTAGAAACAGTGTTTGAGAATGATTCAGTTGTCTTTAACAGATAAGAATGTGATCCTTCCAGTTTCCATCTGTACCCCAGAGCTGACCCTGTGCCACAGCTCTCCATATCCAAATTCCACCCAGAGAGAGCTGGTCTCCCAGGAGTGCTGACACACAGGCTTACAGGAGGGACAAGCCACAGTTAGAGACAGCAAGACCAGCTACCACCATAGATAACCAAATATCAAGAGGCAAGCACAAGAAGATCAGCAACAGAAAACAGAACCCAGTTTTCCCACCACAACAAGCCCTGGATACCCCAACACACTGGAAAAACAAGAAATACAGGAGAACACAGGTAAACAGGTAGAAGCCCTTAAAGAGGAAACACAAAAATCCCTTAATTAAAGGAAAACACAACCAAACAAGTGAAGGAATTAAACAAAATCATCCAGGAACTAAAAATTGAAATAGAAACAATAAAGAAATCACAAAGGGAGATAACCCTGAAGATAGAAAACCTAGGAAAGAGATCAGGAGTCATAGATGCAAGCATCACCAACAGAATACAAGAGACAGAAGAGAGAATCTCAGGTACAGAAAATATCATACAAAACATTGACCCAACAGTCAAAGAAAATGCAAAAACCAAAAATCTCCTAACCCAAAACATCCAAGAAATCCAGGACACAATGAAAAGACCAAACCTAAGGATAATACATATAGAAGAGAGTAAAGATTCCCAACTTAAAGGGGCAGTAAATATATTCAACCAAATTATAGAAGAAAACTTCTCTAACCTAAAGAAAGAGATGCTCATGAACATACATGTACTCCATGTATGTTCTTCAAATAGGTTGGACCAGAAAAGAAATTCCTCCTGTCACATAATAGTCAAAACACCAATGGACAAAACAAAGAATATTAAGCAGTAAGAAAAAAAAGTCAAATAACATATAAAGGCAGACCTATCCAGAGTTACAGATACTATTAAAGCTAGAAGATCCTAAGTAGATATCATACAGACCCCAAGAGAACACAAATGCCAGCCCAGGCTACTATACCCAGCAAAACTCTCAATTACCATAGCTGGAGAAAACAAGATATTCCATGACAAAAACAATTTTACACAATATCTTTCCACAAATTCATCCTTACAAAGGATAATAGATGGAAAACTGAAACACAAGGAGCGAAACTACACCCTGAAAAAAGCAAGAGAGTAATCATCTTTCAACAAACCCAAAAGAAGATAGCCACACAAACATAATTCCACCTCTAACAACAAAAATAACAGGAAGCAACAATCACTATTCCTTACTATCTCTTAACATCAATGGACTCAATTCCCCAATAAAAAGAAAAGACTAACAGACTGCATACATAAACAGAACCCAGCATTTTGCTGCATACAGGAAACATCTCAGTGACAAAGATAGACACTACCTCAGGGTAAAAGGCTGGAAAACAATTTCCAAGCAAATGGTCCCAAGAAACAAGCTGGAGTAGCCACTCTAATATCGAATAAAATTGACTTTCAATCTAAAGTTACCAAAAAGATAAGGAAGAACACTTCATACTCATCAAAGGTAAAATTTACCAAGATGAATTCTCAATTCTGAACATCTATGCTCCAAATGCAAGGACACCCACATTCCTAAAAGAAACTTTACTAAAGCTCAAAGCACACATTACAGAAGAATGAATAAAGAAAATGTGGTGCCTTTATACAGTGGAGTACTACTCAGCTATTAAAAAACAATGACTTCACAAAATTCACAGACGAATGAATGGATCTAGAAAACATCATTCTGAGTGAGGTAACGCAGTCACAAGAGAACATACATGGTATGTACTCACTGATAAGTAGATATTAGGCAAAGAGAGTAGAATACCCATGATACAACTCATGGACCATATGAAGCTCAAGAGAAAGGAAGACCAAAGAGTGGATGTTTCAGTCCTACTTAGAAGGGGGAACAATATAATCAAGGGAAGTAGAGGTTGGAAGGGATTTGGGAGGAAGAGAGGAGAGAGAAAGGAAAAAGAAGGGTAGAATCAGGTGTGGGAGGAGATGGAGGAGATTTACAGAGAGTCATTAATTGAACAGAGCTATGTAGCGATGGGGGATGGAGAACTGGGGGTAGCAACCAGAAAGTCCCAGATGCCAGGAAAGCAGGAGCCTCCAAGGACCCAACAAGAATGACATTAGTTGAAATGCCCAACAAAAGTTGAGAGAGAACCTGTAGAGACCATATCCAGAGGTTAGCATGGCCTTCTGGTTGAGGAATGGGACCACCCATCTCAAAAAATTTAACCCAGAATTGCTCCTCTCTAGAGGAAATACAGGGACAAAAAGTGGAACAGAGACTGAAGGAAAGGCCATCCAGAGACTGTCCTACCTGGGGAATCCATAGGGAATCCATCCCACATGCAGACACTCAACCCAGACACTATTGCTGATGCCAAGAAGTGCTTGCTGACAGGAGCCTGATACAGCTGTCTCCTGAGAGGCTTTGCCAGAGCCTTATTGATACAAATGCAGAAGCTTGCAGCCAACCATCAGACTGAGCACATGACCCCAGTGGAGGAGTTAGGGGAAGGACTGAAGGAGCTGAAGGAGCTTTATCTGGCATCAATGGAAGGGCAGGTCCTTGGTCCTGTGAAGGCTTGATGCCCCAGTGTAGGGGAATGCTGCTAGAACAGTGAGGTGTGAATGGGTGGGTGGGTGGGGGAGCACCCTCATAGAAGCAGGGTAAGGAGGTATGGGATAGGGGGTTTGCAGAGGAAAAGGGGGAGAAATGGAATAACACTTGAAGTGTAGACAAATAAATTATCCAATTAAAAAAATAAGCTACGTATGCAAAAATCAAAAAAAAAAAAAAAACCGAAAAGATAAGAATGCAAAAGTGTTGAAGTGACAGGGAGATTATAGGGAGACATTGATAGCAGATGCATGTTTTGAACCACCACCCCTACCGCCAAGTTCCAACACAAACAAACAAACAAACAAACAAGCAAAATGTAAAGAAAGTGATATAAGCAAACACACAGATGAGGCCTAAAAAGAGGTCATGAATTAAATGACTGACGCCCCAATTTAAATTAATGGACAAACCTTCCTCAGTCCCAAGACTGTGGGAGATTAATACTTGTATGTGTGAAAGGGTAAATTTGGCTATCAACCCCGAGGAAAGCACAGGGTTCCCCAGTGTAAAGAAAGTGCTGCTTTGAAGTGCTTTGCAGATTTACTTAAGAGTACAAAAGATGGGTGAGGCATGCTCATACCCAGCTTGAAGACTGGTCACAGAGCACTGTACAGAGTAAGTCAAAACGTTGTAACATTCCATTAAGTTGGCAGCATTGTAAAAATTAGTAATACAAAAATATAGAATATGTGTGTGTGTGTATGTAACCTTGTCTACATTTGTCTATAGATATCTCATAAAATCTTTTACTTAAGCAATTGCTTTCATATACTGTCACAAACCAATGGCTCTAGAAAATCACTATATGGTAACTTTAAAATTGGCACATGAAGCTGACCTTTCAAAACACAAGTGTTTCAGCTAAATTCTCAAGTACCCTTGTAACATCAGGAATATTTGTCTCATCTTGGGAATATCAAAACTGCTGTTTCCCCCCTCATAATGCATTAGAAGACCCTCTCGACTACATTGGTATGGTGCCCTGAGGATGTCACTATTTATAATGTAAAACATCTCATGCACAATTCTGGTTCCAGGCAATTGTGCTCAAGGCAGAACAGAGTGGTCTGTCCCCAGTGAGTTCCTCAGGTGGCCCCCTACAATGCAAATTGAACTGCCCTCAAGGTACCCCATAAATTAATTATAAAAATCTAAAATAAATAACACAACATAACAAAAAAGTTTGTCTTACTAAACTAAAATCTATTCCCCTCACTCAATGCAACTTTTAAGGAGAGCAGAGCAAGAATTGCCAGAAGAAACAAGGAGATGGCTCACCTGGTAAAGGCACTTGCCACCAAGCCCATGACAGGAATTCTATCCCTGCACCCTACATGCTGGAAATTGAGAACTTCCATGAGTTGTCCCCTGACCTCCACAGGCACATAACTGTCCACATGCTTGCTCATACGTGCACACAAGCACGGACTCTCTCTCTCTCTCTCTCTCTCTCTCTCTCACACACACACACACACACACTCACATGTGTGCATGAATGCTAAATGCTTTTTAAAAGGAAAAGAAAACTATGGAAAATGTGGAGCCTAGCACCCTGTAAAGCACATTGTTGTAAACCTCTCTGACAATCACTATTTTTAAGGCGGTGAAGTGCTTATGGCTAAATATGTTTGGCAATTGTTACGTGACTTTTTGACAATGAGTACTGACAATTTGAGCAACTTAATGTGTGCTGTTTATTTTAACAAGTTTCTTATCACCTACTTTGGGGTTTGGGTTCTAGTCTTGGATTTTACTGAGTAAAGCTGGCTCTTGTCCCAGCTTAGGAATCACAGTTTCTGACACTTACACTTGAATATTGGGTTTGGGTTCTAGACTTGGATTTCGTTGAGTCAAGTTGGCTCTTGTCCCAGCTTAGGAATTACAGTAACACAGTAATCACACCAAGATTCACTTGTTTTGTGATAAAGACCATGAAAGTAATTGCTTATGCGAAAGATTATGTGAGAATGTTAATAGGCAGATGTAGACAAGGTTACACATACACATGCATATTCTTTTTGTTGTTTGTTGTTGTTGTTGTTGTTGTTGTTGTTGTTGTTGTTACTAAGCTTTAAATTACTGCCAGAACCATTCTGGCAAAGGTACTAAATAAATTCAGTCATGTACCACCTAGAGATGGTTTGGTCAGATGGGGTGTACAGACCATAATAGTTCTACAAGATGACTATGCCTAGATGCAAAAGCCATTTTAGTTTGTGTGGGGGCGTTCAGATGTCAGTAAAAACAAGCAGAGCAATGGAATCATGTAAGGATGGTTTCTCAGGCATGTCCAGTTATTAGAGAACATATGATTATAGTTACATGAGAATCTCAAACTACTGAGAATTATTATGTTCATATATTCCACAGCACAGAAGTGTGATCCTCAAGTGAAGCAATATGACCTCCACCATTCACCCGACTTACTACCTAGCCATAGGGCAGGAAACCCGAACTGGTCTCTCTGAATAGGAAAGGCAGAAGCTGACTGAAGAAGATCAAAAGGGCTAGGATTTATGGACAAGGTAGCAAAGAGAAGGTGTTACACAGAAATTCCCAGGGATCTGTGAGCATTCACTCAGATCAGGGAGGTGTGTATAAGTGCAAGCAAGAGAACAATGTGGCTCTGAGCAGAAAAGAGGAGGCCACATCATCCCACAGCTCCTA
>JADRCD010215708.1:5868-17572 GCA_019843815.1 Montemys delectorum | reverse complement strand
GAATGTGAATGCATGCATGCTGTAGAATGCATGTATGTGAAAGTCAAAGGGTCCAAGACATTGAACTTAGGTCTTCAGTCTTGGGTTCTACCCTAAGAGCCATCTTGCTGGCTCTAAGAATTTTTTTAAAAATTGCATATATCCATAGGATAAATAAATAATGTGTTGTATAAGTAAATGTATTAACAATTGCAGATACACTATGGGGTGGTATTGCTTTAGGGTTACTTGTAGTTTATATCAAATTTAACATTTCTTTAGTAAATGTAATGTGATCAGCATGATATATGCTTGAACTGTGTTTTATTTAGATAGGGAATCTGGATTCTAAGGTCAATTTTTTGTTTGCTTTTTTGAGGCAGAGTCTAAAGTCATCTGAGGCAAACTTTGTAGTCAGAATCATTCTCGGAAATCTTTTCAGGAGATCTGCTTTGGAGAGAAGTGGAGCTTTCTGATGAAGTAGTTGGCTTGCATCTAGAGGCTATGTGGTGCTCTTTGAAAGGTCCTGGTTTACATCCTGGGGCCTGCATGGCTGGTGTGTTGCATGTGAGAGCACAGGGACAGAAGAACTTGTTCTGAAAATGCTGACTCCAGGAAGACCAGTGCATGTAGTCTGCCTTTCTGTCTCCTGTCTTACTTCATCTGGACAGTTGAATTCCATTACAGGAAATGGACGGTTAGATGATTCTGTTTTGTTTCTAGTTAAAAATGTTTCTGTCTGTTCTTTAAATTATTCAGGTGCATTCATTGTGTAAGCTTTCTGAGTGGTTGCCATGCCAGTCATTACTCTTTGAGTCTAGAATTAAAAGGGTGGATAAGATCTTGTCCTCGCTGTGCTCAGCCTCAGTTAGCCTCAGTGGGATGATACAGAGTGGACTGACTGGCTCATCTATCAGATCACATCACGAGATATTTAACTAAACCCATGTTACTGGAAGTTTATGCTTTTCCTTTTATAGAAATGAGAGTAATATATCCTTTGTGAAAATATCTTTGACTTTGGGATTTGAAATGTTTAGCTCAAATACCATGAACAGTGTTACAGATTTTGATTCTAGAGTATGACTGTTCTACCCTCCACCCCCAAAAATCAGCAGTATAAACTCCCATGCACAAAAAAATATGAATATCAGTATGACTAGGTATAATTCACCTCTTCATTTGTGAAATTCAAAGCAATATAGAAAGAAAAGGCAAACAAAATTTCTCAAGTCACTAAATTCATATTACCATCCCTATCTGAAATGTCCGTTCTCCTCAGAGCTTTGTGTGTAGCTGTGTCCTGTGGCTAGAGAGCACTGGGTGGTGCAAAGCTATTAAATGATGTTGACTCCTCATTTAGTGTCTTAGAGGGTTAAAAAACCCTGACCACCAAGAACAGGTTTGCTTGTACTCAGATGTTTCTTCTCAGAAAGGAAAAACATTTTTTAGTACAGGTTTTGATTGTGGAATGAGCTAAGAAGAAACATACACAAAATCAAAATTTTCAGTCTCTGAATTCAAGGTGGCTACATAAAAATGCTTTCTTACCCATTTTGTACTCTTAGAACTAAGGTATATCATAAACTTAAGTGTAGCCTACCAGCTACAGTCTTGGCCTAAATAGTTAGATTTGCTTATTTGATTCTGTTTGTTTGTAAAGGGAAATAGTATTTTTACAGATTAATAAAATATTTTATATAAATAGGAGTGCCACTTTTACTGACCTTCATTTTTGGAGAGCTGTGTAAAGTTTATAAGTTTTTATATATGTGTGTGTATATACATACATATATACATATATGTTTTTATATATGTGTTTATATATATATGTTGTTTCTGTTTAAAAATTTTTTTTATATATTTATTTTGTATGGAGGGATGAGGTGTTGTGGTGGACCTATGGTGGTCAAAGGACAACCTTCAGGAGTTGGTCACTTCTGCCACCATGTGGATCTCAGGGATTGAGCTCAGGTTGTCAGGCTCAGTGACAGGCATGTTTGCGCACTGAGCCCTCTCATTGGCCTGCATATGTTTTTATAACTTGCACATTTTCCTTCCTTCCTTCATCTGCTTACATTCCATCCTGTCCTTATCCCTTGTTGTTCTGGCATTCAAACATAGGCTAAGTATATATGATCTGCCCCTGTCCTAAACTGATAACTTGACACATCTTGTAGTTTAGATGACACCTAACAGAAACATATTTCCCTGTAATTATGTTCAAACTATCATCATTGTCAGAGTGACAAATTAGAAAAGAAATGACAGTTCTTCAATGTAAACATTGTTTGGTGTATTTCTTTTAGAAATGTATAAATAAAACAGGTTAATCCTTGGTTGTTATACCTTTAATTGTGAGAAATTTATTAAGATTTTGTACAGAAGTAACAATGTGTGCCTATCAAGTGCCTTCCCTCCCCATCTCTCTGTATATATCTTTCTCTGACTCTGTCTCTGTCTGTCTCTCTCTCTCTCTCCTCTGTCTCTGTCTCTGTCTGTCTGTCTGTCTCTCTCTCCCCCTCCTCCTCCTCCTCCTCCTCCCAAGTCTCTAACCGAATTCTCATGAGATAGGCAAGCCAGTTCCCTGGGTGGCAAGCCCTGCCTGCTGTTCTTTTTCCCTGTACTGATATTACAAGTATGTGATGTGTGGTTCTGAGCTTGAATTTAGGTCCTAGAACTTGTAAGCCTCACTTTTTTCTTTTTGAGTCTTACTATGTTGCTCTGGAATTCACTATATATACTAAGCTGGCCTTGAAGTCACAAAGATTCAGCTGCCTGTCTGCCTAGTGGCATGTATTACCATGTCTGGTTAGGGTTCCTGTCTTTCTTGAACTGGCATTAGTTGTTCAAAATATTTTATCATGTTGTCCTCTGGAAACGTTATACAGTTTATTTTAAGTAGTAGCAGAAGAGTTTCTACACACACACTTAACAAATCTCATTAGGAGAAAAATACCTGAAGTTAATAACAAAATTACTTCACAAATTGTTACTAAATGGGTCATCTTGTTATATTTACCTTTTGTTATTTCTTCTCTGACTTTCCCATTGCTGTTTCTGGTGTGTTTATTGCTAATTTCTTTGTGATTAGTATTTTTTTTTTGAACCAGTTAGTACAGATTATAATAGAGAGCAAAGAAGTGGTTCTTGCTTCTAGGTTTGGTGTGGAAGGTGACATTAAGCAAATAGTTCCTTGTTGTAAGCAAGTGAAAGGTTGTATGAGAAGAACTGGTACAGAGCTTTGGGGAAAACAATATGAAGATGTCAGTTTGGGGCTGGGGAAGGCTCTCTGAAGAAATTATTTGATAGATGGGTGGGAAGGCTAGGTCAGGAGTTGGTGAGAGAACAGCACATAAGCATCCCACGGAGTTCCCTTGTAAAGACCACAGAAAAAAAGAATGATTGAGCTGTTGGACTTGAGGGTCAAAGAGAGAGGGCTTTCAAGGTCAGGTAAAAGAATGGGAGCTGGTGATGCTGGAGAGGTGGAAGGAGCCTGGTTGGCCTGATCACTTTAAAGTTTTCATTTAGATATATTTATGTGTATGAATGTTTTATCTGCATGTATGTTTGTGTACTACCTGCATGGTTGGTGATTTATGGAAGTCAGAAAAGAGTGTCAGTTATTCTGGAACTGGAGTTAGGGATTGTTGTGATCTGCCAGAGGATGTTGGGAGTTGAATTCCAGTCCTCTGTAAGAACAAGTGCTTTTAAACCCTGAGCTATCTTTCCAACTCATGATTTTTACTTTAAGGACAGCTCATAAGCAGAAGAGTAAAATTATGTCTTTCTTAGAAACAAAAATCTTTGATTTTTTTCAAGACAGGATTTCTCTGTATAGTCCTGGCTGTCCTGGAACTCACTCTGTAGACCAGGCTGGCCTCAAACTCAGAAATCCGCCTGTCTCTCCCGCCCAAGTGCTGGGATTAAAGGTGTCTTTAATGAATGAATTAAGTCTA
Organism: Montemys delectorum; assembly: GCA_019843815.1. NCBI lineage: Eukaryota > Metazoa > Chordata > Mammalia > Rodentia > Muridae > Montemys > Montemys delectorum. The sequence goes on along the minus strand of JADRCD010215708.1, from coordinate 13,634 downwards.
TAGAAGTGGCCTGCAGGTTGGAGAATGAATTAAGAAATTAGCAGAGCCAGATGTAGTGGTATACATCTTTAATTGCAGCACTGGAGACAGAAGCAAGTGGATCTCTAGGAGTTTGAGACCACATTGATCCAGGACAGCCATTGCTGTGTAGAGCGATCCTATCTCAAGACAAATGTTACAGAGGAACTGGAAGATTGGGTTTCAGAAACCACAAGTTTTTCTTTTAATCTTTATTAGTAAATTGGTGTTTGCTGCTTCTGCTGCTTCTGTATCTTACTGTAGTTTTCTCCATTTCTAGTCTGAGTTATGTAAATTCTGCTTCAGAGAACCAAGTGTTTGCTGACAGGAGCCTGATATAGCTGTCTCCTGAGAGGCTCTGCCAGTGCCTGACAAATACAGAAGTGGATGCTCACAGCCATCCCTTGAACTGAGCACAGGGTCCCCAATGGGGGAGCTAGAGAAATGACCCAAGGAGCTGGAAGGGTTTGCAGCCCCATAGGAGGAACAATGTGAACTAACCAGTACCCCCAGAGCTCCCAGGGATTAAACCATCAACCAAATAGTACACATGGTGGGACTCAAAGCTTCAGCCACATATGTAGCAGAGGATGGCCTTGAGGGACATCAGTGAGAGGAGATGCTCTTGGTCCTTTGAAGGCTCGATGCCCCAGTGTAGGGGAATGCCAGGACAGGGAAGTGGGAGTGGGTGGAATAGTGAGCAGGGGGAGAGGGGATGGGATGGGGGGGATTGCGGGGGAAGTGGGAAAAGGGGATAAAATTTGAAATGTAAATAAAGAAAATATCTAATAAAAAATAATAATTAAAAAATTAGGTAATATACTCTTAGTGTAAAAACAATTCAAACTGTCGAACAATATAAAGCAAAAAGAGATAGTTTGTTCTTGTATCATTTACTTCTAGAAGAAACCTCTGATGTATCCTAGATATAACTTTTTCTTTTTTATATTTGTTTTACTTTCTGTGTATGTTTGCTTACATTGCATGTATGTACACCACATGTATGCCTAGTGGTGGTGGTCAGAAGAAGGCGTCAGATCCCTTGGAACTGGAGTTATAGTTGTTTGTAAACCTCCATGTGTGTGCTGAGAACCAAACCCTGATCTTCTGCAAGAGCAACAAGTGTGCTTGAGCCTTCTCTTCAGTCCCTGCTTTTTCCTTTTTAGTACATGTGTGCTTGTATACACACATTCAACATTGCTGCAAACATTTCATGTTTTTCCCCCTCAGGGTGCTGGAGATCCAGCTAAGGGCTTTGCATATACTAAGAAAAACTACGTCTCTAGGCTAGCTTTCTCCTCCTCCTCTTCCTCTTCTTCCTTTTCTTCCTCTTCCTCTTCTTCCTCTTCTTCCTCCTCCTCTTCCTTCTTGTCTTCTCCTTCTTTTCCTCTTCCTCCTCTTTTTTTTATTGGCTCTATATTGAAACTCTCTTTCCAAATCAGGATTACTTCATTAATTGTATATTATTTTCACCCTCTTAGAGCCTCAAAGAAATGGAAAAGGATGCTTCTTGCAGTTTCTCCTTTGCATTGGCGTAGGTCTTGCGCAGGCGTCCTCTGGGATGTGTGGTGGTTATGGTAGATATAGATCCTTGTAGAAATCACCAGTGAACGGCTTCACACTTCTCCCGCAGCTGTTTAAAGGTTTCACTTGTCCCACATTCTTGCTAACATCTGGCAATTTTAGTTATTCTGGTGATGGTATTAAGTTAGGATTTTTAATTTTTATTTTTTGAGACAGAGGCTTACATGGTCCAGACTGGCCGCAGACTCACTGTGTAGCTCAGGATGGCCTTGGACATCTGATTTCCTGCCTCTACCTCTCAAGTACTAGAATTACAGGGTGCACACTTTGCCTGCTTTCTAGTTATGGGTTTGGTTTGGTTTGGTTTGGTTTTTTGCTTTTGGTTCTTTTTGGGGGGAGGTTGTTTATTTTTTTTTAAAAGATTTATTTATTTATTTTATGTGACTACACTGTCACTCTCATCAGACACACCAGAAGAGGGCATTGGATCTCATTGCAGATGGTTGTGAGCCACCATGTGGTGCTAGGAATTGAACTCAGGACCTCTGGAAGAGCAGTCAATGCTCTTAATCACTGAACTATCTCTCCAGCCCTCTAGTTATGGTTTTAATTAGTATTTTTCTACTGACTTCTGGTTTGAATATGATTTGTAAGTTTAGTAACCATTTAAATATCTTTTTGTAATTTCCATGGAAGTTTCTTGCTTGCTTATACTTTGGGTTGTCTTTTTATTGTTTGTTAGAAGTCTTTTATTGGCATTACATGCAAACACGTTAGGGGAACAGAACAGGACATAGGATTCCATGGAGCCAGACTCCTGGGTGGTTGTTAGCTGTGGCTGTGAGCTGCCTGGCATGGGTACTGGGAACCAAACTCATGACTTCTGGAGAGAAGAAAGCACTTGTGACTACTGAAACATGTTTTCCAGCTCTGTAAATAATTTATCTTACCATTTTGCCTTCTTTATGTTTATTTGGTTAGTGTGTGTGTTTGTGTGTGTGTGTGTGTGTGTGTGTGTGTGTGCGTGCGTGTGCACTCGAGAGTGTGTGTGAAGAGGCCAGAGAACCACCTAGGATGTTATCCTTAGGAATGTTGTCCACATCCTTTGAGACAGTTTCTATTGGAGCTCACAAATTAGGCCAGAGCCATTTGCAAGTGAGCTTGTATAGCAAGCTCCTTTACCCTCTGAGCCATTTGCTGATCTCAGAAAATTTATTTCCTCCACACTTGAGTTTGCTTGCCTTCTGAATGTTGTCTGTTTTCCACATCCTTCCTCATTTGTCAGGAGAGTGCTGCTGCTGCTACTGCTGCGGAAGCCAGGCACTTGCTAAACGTTCTATGCTGGGATCTGTTGTTCAGTCTTGTTCCTTAGCAAAGAAAAGATGGCATCACTATTTTTGGGAATGGCTATAGATCTAGGGATAAAAGAATTGAATAATTGGGCACAATGTGTTTCCATCCCCCCTCCCTCCCATCTGCTTTTGGTTATTTGGTTTTTTTGACACAAGAATTTCACTGTGTAGCCCTGGCTCTTCTGGAACTGGCTATGTAGACCAGGCTGACCTCAAACTCAGAAATCCACCTGCCTCTGCTGGGATTAAAGGTGTGTGCCGCCGCCACCACCACCACCACTACCACCACCACCACCACCACCAGCAGCAGCAGCAGCAGCAGCAGCAGCAGCAGAAGGCTTCCAATCTTTTCATCTAGTTCTCTTGAGAAATAAGTGAAGCAAGTTATCCAAAGTCACTGACTTTCTCGTAGATACAGCTTCACATCCAGGTCTAACATTGCAGTGGGTGCCCTACAGTGATGATGGCAGAACAGACCTGTGGCCACCCCTTCTCATTGCTGGGGTTAAAGGGTACACCTGAAAGAAGCTGCTTGACTTCCTGTCCTGAAGCACCGCTTTTATTTCTGCTCTGGGTGAACTGCAACTTAAATTTAGTAACAAGTTACTATAAAAGTAAACAAAAGGGGCCTGTAAATGGAAAGTCAGATTGAGGGAAGGAGCTTATTTTATTCTGTGGTGCTGGAGATTGAACATGGGGCTCATGTGTGCATACTGCGCAAGTATTTTGTGAACGATGCACACTCCTGTGCCAGAGTTTGTATTATTAAGTTGAGCAGTGAAAATTACTTTGTAGAATGGTCTTAAGGTTTTCAGGTTCTTGGTTAACTTCTCTAGTTCTCTGTTGTAGCTGCAGTGTGGACAGTGTAAAGCCATTGTCCGGCCAGAACTGGTCACTCCCTTTCTCAATGCCCAATTGCTCATGGATCACCTTGTCTTGGGATTTTGGATCTTGTTGAGGTTAATTGCTGCCTGTGAAGTATTGCCTTTTGAGTCATTTCAGCACTGGTTATGTTAAGCCATAGGGCCAGTTCAAAATTAACATTGCAATTTTTTAAGTGTAATAAAAAACTGCCATATATTTGAATTACTAACCCAGCAGACTTGAAGCTGTATATGTGTGACAGTTTGTAAAAATACTCAAACTCCTTAAATCTTTAATACTCCTTAAATCTTTAAACATAATTTGTGTACTGTAATAAAAGATTTTCATTTTCCAAAAATTTACTGATAATATGGTTGTCCTAAACAACAAAAAACAAAACAAACAAAAAAAACCCAAAACTACTTGTCCTGCTGCTATGTTTGAGAAATAAGACTTTGCTAGTGTTGCTAGGAGAAGCATAAGCCATTGTGCTACCGAACTCAGACTTCTCAGAGTGGGAGCACTTTCCTGAGGGCCGTGAAGAGTGAAGCCTTCTCTCTTGTTCACAAATGGTGAATGTCCCAGGCTTTCTGCTGTGGTTGGAGACAGGCTTGCTGTGCTGATGAAGCCTGGAGCTTGTGGTGCTCCTCATGTGTCTGTCGTTGGGTTTTATTCTGCTTCTCGACATACTCAGTGCACAGCTGATTTATCCTGTACTATCCTCTAAACAGATTGATAACTACATTAGTGTCATCAAAATCTGTTTTGGCTATGCGGAGTGATGCTTAAAATACTGTTGAGAAGTTTAGACCTGGAGGTGTAGTTCAGAGGGGCTTGCATAGGGTGTCACCAGCCCAGGTTCCATCCTGAAAGTATATGAGGTGAAAAAGACAAAAGTCCTCATGCCTGAGAATTTTAATTTTACTTTCTGATAAATTTTGTGAGTTTAGTTTAATGATGAAGAAGTGTATTATTATTATTATTATTATTATTATTATTATTATTATTATTATTATTATTGTTATTATTGGTTTTTCGAGACAGGGTTTCTCTGTGTAGCCCTGGCTGTCCTAGAACTCACTCTGTACACCAGGCTGGCCTTGAACTCAGAAATCTGCCTGCCTCTGCCTCCCAAGTGCTGGGATTAAAGGTGTGTGCCACCACCGCCTGGCAAGAAGTGTATTTTTTAATTAACTTAGTGTTTAGTGTTTTATGATATTTATGTTTATTTTGTAGGAATTACCCAACTCTGTCTTTCTGGTGATGGAGGTAGGTATTCTACCAGTATTGAGAGTAAGTATTAATTGAACAATTTAGATTCTGCTTCATAAAGAATATAGAATTTAAGTGTTTTTAACTAGACAATTAAAATACTTTAAAATTAGATTGTATTTTATAAACAACTTTAACAGAATGGATTAAATTCATTTTGAATCAATGTTCTTATTTTAATTACTTTTTCTTTTTTAAAGTTAAATTACATTTTATTGGCTGGGCATGATGGTGCATGCTTATAATCCCAGCAGAGACAGAGATAGGTAGATTTCTGTGAGTTTTAGGCTAGCCTGGTCTATATAGCAGGAGTTCTAGGACAGCTAGGGCTGTATAGTAGAAATTTTGTCTCAAAAATAAAAAGAATGCAGTACATCTTATTTACTTATTGTATGTGTGTGTGAGGGATGGGCACTGACTTGGACTTTCTTTAGCTTACTTGGTTTGGGTTTAGGTTTTCAAGACAGAGTTTCTCTGTGTAGGCCTGACTGCCTTGGAATGGAAGGCCGAGATCCGCCTGCCTCTGCCTCCCGAGTGCTGGGATTAAAGGCATGTGCCAGTACTGTATGGCTCGAAGGCTTTGCAGCTTTGGTTCACTCCATCTCTATCCATCATGAGGGCCCTGAGGATCCAGCTCTGGTCACATGTGGCACCCTTACTTGCTAGCTCACTGTGAAGACACTCCTTTGTTTTTAAATATAAAATGTTTTTGGGTTTTTTGTTTTTTGTTTTTTCTTTTTTGAGACAGGTCTCCCTGTGTATCTTAGCTGTCCTGGAACTCAATTTATAGTCCAGGCTGTCCTTGAACTCACAGAGATTTGCTCATCTCTGCCTCACCAGTACTGGGATTAAAGAAGTATGCTCCCTCGTTAGGCTATGAAATACTTGATTTTAATCACAATAACAGTATCTTTTGAAGTTAATTATTATTATTATTTATTTTTTTTACTTATCAGTATTGCAATGGTGGAGACCTGGCAGATTATTTACAAGGTAATTTTATTGCTACACTTCCTTATTTGTGTGTGTGTGTGTGTGTGTGTGTGTGCAGGTATACCATGGCACACATGTGGTTAGAGGAAACTTTGTGGGAGTACACTGTCCCTTTCCACCATGTGGGTCTCAGAATGGAAGTCAAGTTGTCAGGTTTGGTGGCAAACACTCTTTTTACCCACTGAGCCATCTCATCTAACCCCACAAGGTAAATGTATGTGTATTTATCAATGCTCAGTAAAAGGAGTATGCTTAACTCTGAGAGGCATTTCTGAAGTGCTGCCTCTGGGTCCCAAACTTGTGTAGAAACATTCAATAAATATTGTGTATAACTTGTAGTTATTTTGGTGACCAACTGGTTTTAATTTTCTTTCTTTTTTTTTTTATTATTTTTATTTTTTGTTTTTTTCGAGACAGGGTTTCTCTATGTAGCCTTGGCTGTCCTGGAACTCACTCTGTAGACCAGGCTGGCCTCGAACTCAGAAATCCGACTGCCTCTGCCTCCCAAGTGCTGGGATTAAAGACGTGCGCCACCACTTCCCGGCTGGTTTTAATTTTTTAAAACAGGCAAGTATTAACCTTTTTTCTCTGACAGTGAGGAAAAAGTTTGGAGGAGGAGCTTTTCCCCAGGAGGAAAGAAACCAAATAAGAATTTATTTTCTTTGAAAAGCACACCTGACTTACCATTACTGAGCCATTAGTTCCTTTCATTTCTTTAAAAATAAAAGCTGGTGGTGGCAGTGGGTGTAGGCCAGTACTTGGGAGGCAGAGGCAGGTGTGTCTATAGATTGAGGTCTTGTACAACCAGGACAACACAGAGAAACCCTGTCTCAAAACAGCAACAACAAAAACAACAACCCTGCACCCTACCCCCCCAAAAAAACCCGTGAAGTAGAAGAGGAAGTTGGGAGAGGAAGGGACTTAAATCATTATGTATTTATACAACGTAATATCAGAAAACAAGACTGTAGAGCAGCAGGTCTCAGCCTGTCTTCTTAGGGTTTCTAGTGCTGAAAGACCAAGACCAAAATGCAAGATGGGAAGGAAAGGGTTTATTCAGCTTACACTTCCACATAGCCGTTCACCAAAGGATGTCAGCACAGGAACTCACTTCAGGGCAGGAAGCTGGAGACAGGAGGTGGTGCAGAGGCGGGCAGGGTGCTACTTCCTGCCTTGCTCAGCCTGCTCTTTTATAGAACCCAGGACCATCAGCCCAGGGATGGCACTGAGATGCCAAATCTTATAAGTTCAGACTTTATTTTAGAGAACCTGACCTAAGTTTGAACTTAGGTAAGCTAACAGGCTGGTACCTAACATTAGTTTCCAAGTTGCCCCCCCCCCAACAAGACTAGCATCTTCCAGGTTACACCCCCAATAAGACCAGTGTCTCCAGGTTATTCCCCCAACAAGCCTACACAAGCCCACCCCCCTACCTAACAACCACCAATGCAAAGGAGAACAGAGATTAAGTTTATGACTCCCAGTACCAGCCACTTATGTTAAAGACCATTGTAGCTTTCCAATTAGATGCTTGCACACATATTCCCTGCTTGCTGCTTACTATAAAGCTTTGTCCCATAGACATTCAGGGCTCCTCTCTCCACTAAACCTGTCTAGTGTGATGGAGGTGCGTTGAGGGGTGGGTGGGAACGGGGACGAGCTAGCTGGAATAGAATAAAGACCCTGCTGGGAGTTGGCAGGCTCGTGTGTGTGTGTGTGTGTGTGTGTGTGTGTGTGTGTGTG